>VWZI01023701.1:324165-340622 GCA_013396835.1 Psilopogon haemacephalus | reverse complement strand
GGGGGGGGGAAACAAAAAAAGGCCTTGTCTGCTTAGGGCAGAGCAAACTGAGTGGAAAATAGGAGCTGCTATATTTAACCACTGTGCATTATGTTGTTATAGCAACTGCATCCATAAAACTTCTATCAATGATGCCATATAAAAAGCTACATCAAAGAATCATTAGCTGAGCATATTCTCATCAATTCCATTTGGAAAAAGAAAAAAAAAAAAACAACCACCTCTCAGTCCTGCAGGATGTTTCTTAACATTCACCAGCTCAGTGGCAAGCTGTAAATGAGACTGTGCAGAGGCAATATTTGAGAGCTTAGGTTTTTATCTCTCTCGAGTTGGTTCTGATGTAGCTTGAGTGCCACCAATGCCTTGCTGCACTTACATGTCACACTCTGGCTACTGGATGCTTGCTTTAGGAATGCCATGGGACAGAGGCTCCCTGGAAGAGAAGGATTGATTAAATGCCTCTCAAGGAAGTGTATTGACACAATGAACAGTGCATTGTCCAGCCAAATCCCACAGCCTCAGTGGGTCCAGTTCTCAAAAGCCACCAACTGCATTAAATCCCTACAGAGCACAGTTCTGTTTGTGTTGTGTTTCCAGGCCAGGTCCTTAAGGATGTGCTGAGCAGGGAGGAAGCTGGTTTTGGGATGATTAGCTTGATCACAGTGAACTCTATCCCATCTACCATTTTTATTTGGTGCCTTCTTAAATGTGGGGCTGGAATGGGACTCTCAGTCCTTTCCAGGAGCTGTAGCCCGTGCACTTCAGAGGAGTGGCATCTCAGGTATGTTTTTAAAGCAGGAGGCTGCTTTGTCTTTTCTTTGTCTTTTCCCAGAAAATCCTTTTTTCCAAACTGGTTATGACTTGCTCCATCATGCAACAGGATTTCCTTTGTCACTGATGTGTGTGTTTGGGAGTTCCAGGTTCCCTGCAAAATTCAGAAGAGTGTTGAAGAAATAACAGGTTTTGGTGTCATGTATCTCAGCTTGTCCTTTCACAGTCCAGCTCCCTTCTGGTGTTCTGCTTTACTGATCTTAAATGTCCCAGAGGGAACTTTGGAACGTTGTGATTGCACCCAGGCTGCTCCCATAAGGTCAAGACAGAATTGTTCCTGTCTGTTTACCCTTTGAGACTATCCTGCAGAGGACTCTGCCCCATGCTTGGCACATATCCAACAGCTGGCTATGTTGTCCTAGATTTTTCTCTTTGCTGTTCATTCCTGCTCCCTCCTTCCTTAACTTCTCTTGAGTTCATTCACTCCAGTGCCCTTCCATGGTACTGTTGAGACACATCAGGATAAAGCTGAGCACAAGGCACCAGCATTGCAGGGATACTCCCCTAAAGAAGTTGTTGTTTGTTTTTTTTTTTCTTTCCAGCCCTAAGGAATGTCCTTCCCAGTTCACTAGGCTGGTAGGAGCATGAGTGGAGCAGTGACACTGCACATTCCTCTCCCAGACAGTGCAGGGACCAAAGCAGAGAGTCACAGAGCAGCTCTGTCAGCTGGAAGATCTCCGAACTGACACCTTTTGTTCTGACTGGCAGAACCATCTTTTGCCACTGCAATCTGTGTGAGTGCAGAGTGTGCCTGAGCAGTGCTCCTCACACTGCATGTTGCTACTTGGTGTAGTTCAGGGTGCATGGAAATGGAGCCAGAAAGTCCGGTGAGAGAGGGAGGAGGCATTCCAGAGAGCAAACATTCAACATCTGGCAAGTCTATCCTAATGTCTCTGGGGTTCCTAGGAGACTGCTTGTTCTTCCTCCTTCACATCTGTTTCATCAGATTAATTGGGCAGATTAGAGGTTAGGATTCTAAATGGAGACCCAGTGCATCTTTAAGGCATCCACCCTTTGCCATGCTCTTCAGAATTGTATTTGCTGTTGCTCTGCAGCAGCCAGCACAGACAGCGCAGTGAAGGGTTTTGCCTTTGGCACAGGAGGCTGTTTGGAGAGTGAGGTCATGGATTTCAGTGAACAATTTCTCATCAAACAGAGCGTGGCCAAAGCTGTAATCCACCCACCAGGGCCTCAGTCCTACTTCCACTCCAGAGGAGTTCTTTGTTCCCCAAGATTAAGGTTTCAGCTCCATCCTGATTTGTTCCTTGTTGGCATGTTAGGGAGGTATGGGTGGTTGGTGCCTCTTAGGAGCTAGCCCACTCACCTTGCTGACATCTTTCCTTGAGGGGGACTGAATAAAGATAGGGAATTAGGGAACTCAGTCCAGCAGTTTGCAGGATGAGGGCTGTTGGACCATATCAGTCCTTCTGCTGAGCAGCTGAAGCTGATAGCTATGGACAGCAACAGCTTTCAAGGCAGCTGGTCTTGGAGGGAGCAGCTGAGTCCTTGCACTGCAGAAATAAATGGTGGATGCCCTCAGGTGTCTCACAACATTTTTAAGTTCTTCATTGCAGAGGGTCCCACTTTCCTTCAAATGTGGATCTGAACCTACCACAGGAATAATAAAGAGATGTGCCCTGTAATCAGCTGTCCTCTGGCACTTGGTGGGTGGGAACAGGCCACCTTAGATCACTTTGTGCTTAAAAAGAATTTATAAAAAGTCTTTCTGGGGAGAAAAAAAAATATATAACCACCAAAAACACATGGAAAAAGCTCCTGAAGAAGAGCCTGTTTGTGTTTGACTTCTTGAGATTTTATGCCAAACTCTTTCATTTCACCCAAACCACAGCAAGTCCAATCTATAAAACAACATTCCCAAAATGGCAACAAGAGAGAACTGCAACCTCTCCCCTACTTGGAAGAGTCCCACGGAGACAGCTCCAGCAGGGTGGAGATGGGAGAGAGAAGATAGATTTTGGGAGAGGATAAGCTAGATTTATTAATGTGTGCAGGAGGTAGAGTTTAATGTTTCTGTCTCTCTCTGCAACCACAGTTCATTGGCATCTCTTGCCTGAGAAACACAAGCGAGCAGGGCTGCAATTCCTCTGCAGCATTACAGCTGGGTGGAGCTCGTTCCCATAGCTCTGCGCCGAGCCTTGCCGAGTACTGAAGCATTTGGCTCAGGACTAAAAGGATGAGGAAAGAATCTATTTCTTCATGCCTCTTCTTCTAGATCAGTCTCAGGTCTGCCTGGCAGCAGCCTCGAGGACCTGTCAGTAACCAAAACATGATCTGTACCTCCCTGAACCTTCATACAGGCACAAACTCCTTCATTTGCTGCCGAATCAAACTTGCCTTCCCTGCCATCTTCACATGCTCTGTGCTTCTGCTGAAACATTTCCATCCGAACTGGATCTCTCCTTGCTTCTGTTTCTAGTGCCCAAGAATGGTTATTATTAGTTCAGCCTTGGAGCAGCTCTTCACATTCTTTGATTTGCTGTCGGTGCTTTGAAGGCTCCCCCATGGCAGAGCAGCACACCCACAGCAGACCTTAGGACTTGGGTTAAGTAGCCAAATTTCACAACCACTCACTGCTTTATCTCTCTAAGCTTGTTTTAAGAGCTTCCCACCCTGCTAGCTTTACCAAATGCTGAATCACTTCTTCGGGTGGCCAAATTGTAGTCGTGGGTGAAGAAACCTCTGGCAGAAGAGCAGAACAAACATTAATGGAGTTATTGAAACTTTCTCAGCCCAACCGCCCCTGAAAAATCTGCTGGTAATGTTTACAAGGTGACATTTAACAACCTTTGTCAGAACAGTAGGGTTTGAGCAGTGGGGTAGAAGGTGGCCAAGTCAGTATGAGAGGGCCATTGTTCAGTAGAAAATAGTACTGCTTGCAGATCCTTGGAGAATCTATTTCAGTCATCTGTCTTCTGATTGCTCTTTGAGCTCTGCCATAACCTGCATTTCTGGCTTGGCTTCTGCTTTGAATTGCTTTGGGTATTCATTACTCCCTGCTTCCTATTTTGTCTATGCCTGTGTAGCTAATCCTTTTCCTTGAACTTAACCAACAGCCAGAGATAATCCCAGTTTGAAAGTGACTGGAGAAACATAACAGTATACATATAATGGATGTTTTATCCTGGCTGATTTACACATGAACTGTCACATTGTCCTTCATTAAACACACCACTACATGGTGATAACAATCTCTTTAAATATTACACAGGGCTAAATAACTTTTTTTTTTTTTCCCCTTTTGGCAAATGTTCCATTGTTTGGATTTATTTTTTATTTTCTTATGGAAGAGCAAGCCTGGGCATGGGACAGCTCTGAATGCCATCTGCTGGAAACCTGCTTCTTCCTGCCCCTGTGATGGGCCAAATCTGGAGGCAAAACAAATGGTGATGGTGAGCAGAAACGCTCTGAAGTCATGAGCCACAGGCTAGGGCAGATATAAAAACAAGAGAATTAGAAAGGAATTGAAGCTAATACCCTCTGATACTGTCACCATATCAAGATTATTTGCTTTCACTTCTTGATGGGAGGATCATCACTGTTCGCACCTCCTGCGCTGATCTCCTCATTCTGTTTCCAGGGGACACTTTTGCTACAGAGAAAAGTCGTGAAGGGATCAAAGTCTTAGTGAGCAAGAAGTGAAAGCAGCTTCTCAGATGTCCCAGTGTGGGTTAGAAAGCAAGAAGCTGGTCCCTAAATGGGAGCTGCTGGTGAGGCAATGTCCCTGGTCAGCAGACAGAGCTTTAAAGAGCCAAAGCTCTCCGAGGTGAATAGCCTTGGGCAGTCTCTTGCAATCTCCCTTAGTGCAACGTGGAAGTCTGAGAGCAAGTTGGATTTGTGGAGCTAATTTGTGCTGTGCCCCAGCAGCCAGGATGAGGAAAGTAATGGCAGAATTGTGTGAGGAATGAGGCTCCCCACTGCCTGACCTGTGCATCCAGCATCAGCTGCTGAGCTTCTGAGGAGATCAGCCTCTGCTAATGTGTGTGTGTGAAGAAAGGTTGATTCAGTGTGCAGTGTTTATACCTGTAAAACCAGGATGTAAATGCCTTACCCTCTTGTCTCTCTCCATTCACAGGTACCTGCACTCAGAGAGGAAGTTACCTGAAGGTAGGCACATGGGCACCTGGACCCTGCAGGCATTAGGCAATGGTTTAAGTGAATGCTTTGTCCTTGGTTCATCTGCCTAACTCACCTCTATTTGCAATGCAAATGAAACCTGCACCTGAACCTTTCCTTGCCTTTTTATCTCCCTTTTTTACTAGCTCATACTCCTCCACTGTCACTTTTCTGTCCTTTGGGGTTGTCCTTGCTCAGTGTCAGTGGCTGGCCTGTGCCCCTTGCTGCCTCGTGTGAATATAGGTGCTATTTCCAGGTCTCTCAGCTCAGGCACACTTGACTTATAGGCCACGGAATCCATTGCCAACTAAGCCAAAACTGGTTGCATACACCAAGCTAGGATTCTACCAACATGTGGTCAGTATGGGAAAGGTATCTGAGATCTGCAGTGGCACAGCAAATTGTTGGAGGGGCTTCTTTCACTCTGTACAAATTGGGGAAAGAAAAGAAGGAAGCAAAGTGCAGAAGCAGGATGCTCCTGACCCCTTTTCTAGCTGCCATCCCAGAGCAGATCTGCAGCCTTTATCGCTAGCAGATCTGTGGAACTAGTTTAAGCACAAAGCTGTTGGCTGCTTAGACAGAGCATAGGAAAGTAGCTCAAGCAAGCCCACCCAGTCAAGCTCCTGCTCCCTCCACAGTTATCCAGACTGGGCTTCTTTCATGCTAATTCCTAAATCATTGTAGGCTTTGAATGTGTCACAGCAAATCAGTTTTAATCTGCTGCTAGCAGCAAATTGCAGACCGAGGCTTGATGGAGAGAGCATGAGCCAAGATGGCCAAATGCCCTGAGTTCTGTGTTTGGTCTCTTCAATTCTCCTCTCTATGAAAGAGGAGTACCACTGCCAGCTTCTTTCCTAGGACCTTTTCTTTCTTCAGCTGTGGGGCACAGCAGAGCTGTGTGTGCTGTGTGCAGCAGAGAGAGAGAACAAGGAACTGCAGAGGTAGATGTCACTGCTAGATGTCAGGCCCTGTCTAGACTGAACCAGCTTCCTGTGCTGTTCATGCGGCTTTGTTAGCCACACTGTGCTCCTGGAAATGGGCTCTGCTGCCTCAGGTTGGCTCAGGTGTGGAACAGACCAACCTATGGACAACACTTCCACTTTTCTGGCAGCATCAAGAGACTCCTGAAGCTATGTGAAAGCCTTCCTGCTCTGATTACATCACATCTGACATGACCTACAAACACCAAAGGAACGGGGAGCTCCCATGCTGCTGCTTACGCTAAGCCTTTCCAAATATAGTTCCAGTCTCATTGAAATTCCCAGTATTTATAATTCGATCTGGCAGGCGTGCAGGGCTCTGCATCAGAGGGGCTTAATGAAACAAGAGTGGTGCTGGGGCTGAGGCTGTCTGCATAGAGCTGAAAGGCATGTTCAGGCCATGGAGATGTGCTGCTCTCCCGTCGAGAAGAGGCAGCTATTTGTGGGTGAACCTGTGTAAGTCCATGTGATCAGGGAAGCCACAGAAAATCTCCCTGCAAGAGCAAAAGCCAGCTCAGCCTTGCATTGCCTCAGTGATACGCAAACGAGCACCCTACATATCCTGCTTTGCTTCCTAATGCCTTTAGCCAGCACAAACACAGCAGGCTTTTTATACTCTGTCATCAAGCTCTGCAGCCCAGGCACACGCAGGCTTGCTTTTGGAAGCCGAGACAGTGGCTGGACATGTGTCCACCCTCACTGCTGGCCCCAGCCAGCTCTAACCAGTGCCCTTCCCAATGAACTGGTGTGCTACTGTCTGTCAGGAGCAGTGCAAGCTTTTAGCACCCAGAGATCTGCTAATCATCTTCTCGTGCTGGGCATACTTGCTGCATAAGTGATGTGGAAGTAGAAAGCCTAGCTGAGCAGGCTGTGGGCTCCATGCCCTTCTATTCTAGGCCTAATCCACTATAGGCTGTATTGATCTTGCCCTTTCTGCCAACCCAGAGAGGTTGTATTACGCTGTTAATCCCATCCTGCCCAGGTCACAGTCACAACAGGCTCTGAAAAGCTTCACCTGCTGGTGTCATAGGAGTAGACTCATCAATGGCAGCACTTCTCCCACCCTGCCTGGCAGGGAGCAGCCTGTTTCTCTGAAGCCTTTTCCATCTCTCCCAGGGCTGTGCATTCCTTCCCTGCTTCATCTCATCTCACGTTCCATGTGGAGCAGCCTTAGCTGTCAGCAGGTGGAGATCCTTGTCAGGTCACTAACACAGAGGACTCTTAGAGTGCCTCCATTTTGTGCCTTGCCTGATCTGACCCAGGAGGTCAGCCTGATCAATACTGAAACCATTTGCAGTGGCTTTGAGCTCTTGCTGCTGAGCTTTGGGGAACAAAAGGGCATAACTGCCGCATGAATTAGTATTTCTTAGAGAAAAAGCAACGAGGAAAGGGAGAGCACATTTTGTTGGCCAGGCTTCAGAGGTGGTGGTAGGTGACCCTGTACCAGCCTCTGCCCATCGCTGTGAGCAGGAATTCACATGGCATTGCCAGGGTCCATTAACAACCATCCAGGAAAGGGAAGGCCTGAGCCCCAGTGTTTGCTCTCCCCCTGTCCTCCCCAGTAAGCCCTGAAAAGCACAGGTAGCCAGGTGGGAATGCTGACTGCAAGAGCAAGGGGATCCATCTCTGTTCCCTTCCTCTGCTCCGCCCTAGTGCAGCACTGGATTAACTCTTTTCTCTGAAACTCCTCACCAACAGCCTGGGCCTGCTGAGCAGCCTGGAGGATCTCTGCAGGGAAGGGGGAAAAGTGGTTCCCCTGCTCATGGCACATCACGAGTTTGCTTCCAAATTAGCTGCTTGGAAACAAGAGGTATCTTTAGTGGGAGTGCAAGAACTGCCAGGGCACTTTTGAGTGCAGCTGCACGCTCGTCACTGCAGAGCATCACTACAGAGCAGCCCTTGCCATAAGAAGCTGAGCTGTCTGTCACTTGTCGGGGTGCAGCGGGAGCGAGGAGGGGGCTCGGCTCAGGCTGGCATCAGGAGGTGGCACAGGCCATGCTGGTCACAGCTGTCTGCATGCCCACACAGCTGGGGGACACAGCGCAGGGTGCTTGGCGGAGCCCTCCCTCCTTCCAGATGGCATCGCGCAGCTGCCGCTCTGCAGGGCCGGGCACGGTGACCTTGGCAGGCTTGGCTGGAGCAGGAGGGAGCAGGGACACGGTGCGGGCACGGCTGGGGCGGGAGGGGCTTAAAGCCTCACCTGGGCAGCCTGGGCCGGACGGTGGCGGCAGGAAGCGGCACTGGGTCGCGGTTCCTGCGGCAGCTGGTGGGACACTGCCACCTGCTGGCCGCTCCTGGCACGCCTGCGGCCGCTGGTCCTGAGCGGCAGGAGAGCTTTCTCCTGGCTCCGAGCGGCAGGAGAGCTTTCCCCTGGCTCCGAGCGGCAGGAGAGCTTTCCCCTGGCTCCGAGCGGCAGGAGAGCTTTCCCCTGGCTCCGGGCACGGCACAGGCTCTGGCCAGCTTTTGCCTGAAAGAAGTGCCAGTGATTGCCTTTGAGGTCTCCAGCCCTGCTCATTGCTGCCCGCAGCGGGAGAAAGCAACTCCTTTGAATGCTGTGTGCGCCCTGCTGGCCAGTCGTGTCCCAGGGTCAATGCAGAAGAGAACTGGAAGGGCAGTGTGGCCCCGGAGCCCTCTGTGATACTGAAATCAAGTTCCCAGTATTGCTTTTGTGAGTGGAAAAGGCTATTGAAAAGTTGGAACAAATTGTACATCCTTCTCTGGAAAGGAATTGAAAGATCCTTGGAGATGTGCTGGACGATGTCCACCAGGGCTGCCTTGTCCTGCCACTGCAGGCTTTGGCTGGAATAAAAGAGAGACCTTTCTTTGCAAGTGCAATGAGGTTGTGTCACTGGGAAGAGGCAGGGGACACAAATCACTTGTGAGGGGTCTTGCAAAGGATTGTCCCATCCATGCTATTTGTTCTGGGGTTCAGTGTGTCACAGGCACCTGACTGGGGAAGGAATGGTGCTGGTGGGGTAGTTTTGAGTACCATGCTTTGCCCTGGAGACATGGGGGCCTCCTTCCTCGTGTGTCCAGGAAATTAAGTCACTGTAAGAGCACCAAGTTTTGCTTTCCTGTCTCATAGTTGTTAGAGGCTAGACTGAAGGATCTAGCAAATGTCCAAAGCAGGGCTGTCAGCAGCATATCAACTGCTCAGATCCTTGTGGGATGAGGTTCCTGAGCACCAGCAGATCCACATCTCTCTCCTAGCAGAGGCATCATCTCTCTCACAAAAAAAGCCACATCATATAGTTACTCATATAGGAAAAGATGTTTGCTTCTGCCCTGTCACAGAGAGTCTTTTCCCTGAGGAGGACACAAATCCTGCCTACACTTTCGGGACAAGAGGTGTTTGAGCACGACCTGTTTGCTCAGGACATAACAGCTAAAGCAGGACTCTCTGTGAGCTCAAGCTTCAGACCCTGCAGGGCCTCATTGGGCAGCCTTTGTTCAACTTTGCTTTTTTGCTGCCTTGGATAATTTCACTGTTTAAGGGCACACTGAAGAAAATCTCTTTGCAAATCTAATTGTGTATCTGACCGCTTCTGTAAACTGTGACTTTGGGCTCCTCTGGCAAACTTTAACACAATGTCTGAAGCGTGGAGCATAATCACAGCAGCTTCCAAGCCCTGAGAAATCCCAGAGAAGCTCCTCTGAGAGCTACAGGCTCTTAATGGGACCATCAGTAGCTCTGAGCTCATCAATGAAGACAATTCAGTCATGGTAAAGCAAAAAGCAATTAACATTTGAGTTCCAGGTGCTCTTTAAAACAGAAAAGAGTTCTACACCAGTACAATCTTTGTACCCATTACTTTCACCTGCTTCCTCACAAACATCTGAGCAAGGAATTGTGGAACTCTGTTACAGTGTAACTGCCTGCCTGAGTTAATATTTGACACAGCCATCCCTGAATCTTGTAAATATTTTTTTTTTCTGTAGCTAGGAAATGGAGTAGAAAGAGGAAATTTCATTTTTGTAGCTGAACCAGAGACTGCTGTTTTAAATTTCCATTATATGGTATGGTGCCAGCATTCAGAGAGCCATCTGTGCCTTTTGAGTCTAACTACATAAGAATAACTTCCATTACAAGCAAAAAAGAAAAACCCAACCCCTGTGTTGTTCAGAACTAGATTTGCTTTGCACAGACCACATACAGAACAGGAACCAGCACAAATGGTCATAGACATGCACGGGGCACAAAGAAATCCTGGTGGAAGCATGAGTAGATGTTGTTCCACTTTAGCACAAGAGGGATCCACATCAGCAGCAGTACAGGGGAGCCTGCCAAGACCTGCTGAGCCTGGAGGGATGGGCACTATCAAGAACTGTTTATCCTCTCTCTCCAGGGTGCCATGTGCTCCTGCTTCAATCAGTAAATCTCTTCCGGAAGTACATCTCCATCCTGGACCTGCCCATTTCCTATCTCCTGCCTGGAGATGTCCTCTTCATACTCACAGAGGAGGAGACTGAACAAGCCAAGGTAGATGCATGGTGCCTGCTTAACCTGTTTGAATAGCTCATCATCGTTGGGAAGACTTTAGTCACCAGTGTCATATTCACACAACACCTGATAAATAATTACATGCAGGATTATAAATGGCACTCATGATTTGTAAAACATGAATGGACAGGATGGATTGTTTCCTGTGCTATGTGGAGAGCAGGACAGGGCTTCATAGCTCTCAGATCTTCAGCAGTCACAGGGCACTGAGTTCTGCACTGTGTCCAGGATGGATTTCAGAGCAGGCTGGATCTAACAAATATTCTGAACATATGGTGGGACCTGTCAAAAGAATGGCATGACTGCCTGCTAGGAACAGAGTCCTTGGATCACAAAGATGGAGACAGCTTCTGAACTTGTGATCCAAAGGTCTTTATGAGTTCTCTTCTCTATTGTGTAGTTTTCACTGTTTTGCTGCATGAGACACATTTAGTCCACAGGTTCCGATATCAGATCTGATTAGCTCCCATTCCATGAGAGTATTTGCCCAGCAAACAGCCCTGTTAATCCAGATTACAAAACTTCCCTGTTTTTCAGACTGCTGACAGGTAAGAGTTAGGTATGGGAAGTGCTGTGATAAAGGAGGTGTTAGTCCCCCGTGGGTGTTGTTTCTGAATCCTGACCTTTCTGAGCCCGCGAGCCATAAATAGATGCAGCTTCAGCTGGCGCTGTATGATCGGAAGCAGTGTGCAAAGTATTCTCACATGCACACCTATCCAATTTCTGCTGCCCCAGCATGTGAGCACCCAGGCTTGAGATCACACAGGGAGGAGGAATCATGTGTGACAAAGAAAGTGCCACGGCACTTGTCTGACAATATCCTTTCTAGCAGCACCCCTCTGAACATTAGGCAGCACACCACCAAGTGACAAAGGAGCAGATAGGCCTCCCCTTGTCCCATAGCACAGGCAGACTTCTACCTCCCACTACTTCTTCACTGCACACTAAACCCTATAAATTTTTACTGGGAAATAGCCCTCACATTAGGACTGAAAGGTTCTTTTAATGTTTTCTCAACTCTTTCTCCTTCTAGAGAGCCATGCGGTGTCACAGCAGCCAGCTCCTCTGGTTCCGCCACATCTATCTGCTTTTCTCACGTTACATGGTCATCAATTCACTCCAACTTCTGTGAAAGAGATGCCACTCACACCTGCAGGAGTATAAGAACAAGCAAAAAAAGACTGTGCCATGCCCAGGACTAAAGCAAAGTTATGTGTTCAAGAGGACAGGAATCTCTCTGTGTGCCATTCCGTCAGACTACAAAAGCCAGGCTGTGTGAACTTCCTTCTGAAGTCTCTTGCTGCTTGACACAACTTGATGAGCAGGGTCCAACAGCTGTTCTTTTGTCTCAGCAGGGTAAGAAATATGGATAAACCTAACTAGGAGTCAAATGAAGGAATATTATGCATTAGAGAAGACGATGGCACAAACTGTTTTCCCCATGGAGGACACAGCTACAAGGACTGCTTGGCAACTATCTCTTGGTGCTTTAGTAAAATCCAGAATAACTTTCCAAAGGTCGTGCTGTCTCCTCAGATAAAACCAGAGCCACAAGACTTGTCTTAGTCAGAACTTTAAAGAGCAAAAGCTTATGAATAAAACATCAGAAATCACACAAATTTCTCTGACTGCACTGATCTTTGCTGCTGCTGCTGCTTTTTCCATACATTTTAGGTTGCAGGTTTCACCTTTGCAGAGCATCCCTTCTGAAACACGAGCATTTCTTCTTGCTTCAGAACATGAGGCTTGAGATCAACTCTCAAGGGTCTCAACAGGACCTAAGAATGAGCTGCAAGGGACCCAGACTGTAACTAGATCTTTTAAAGAACGCACGTGGAGATAAAAATTGCAAGAGATGTTTCAAAAGCTGTTCCACTTATGTAAAAGACAAGTGCAAGAGTTAAAGATCCTTTCCCTCTATGTTAGAGGTAAGTGAAGCAGCTTTCAAAGGTTTCATTTCTTAGCCATGCAGAGATTTTTCTAGCAATTTGGGTTTCTGTGAGGTCACAGTGGAGCAAAGTCATAGAATCATAGAATAGTTTAGGTTTGAAGTGACTTCAAAGATCATCCAGTTCCAAACTGCTGCTATAGGAACAGACACCTCCCACTAGAACAGGTCGCTCAAGGACTCATCCAGTCTGGCCTTGAACACCTCCCTGGGCAACCTGTTCCAGTATCTCACCACCCTCAGTGTAAAGAACTTCCTCCTAAACATTTCTGTAGATCTTTGCACTCCTGTCTTTCCTGGTTCTACACTGCATGGTCAAGATCAGAGCTCAGACTGCCAGATCCTGATCTGCTGCTGTGAGCAGATCCTCCTGAAGACCACAACCCAGTTCCTGGTTGCACTAAAGTAAGTGCCAATACCAGAGCAGGAGTGCTGAACTCAGTTCCCTTGCCATGAGTCAGCACCTAAGCATAAGTCTTCTCAGCCTTAAGACCATGAGCAAGCCCAGGCTTAAGCAAAACACATGAATAACTTCAGAGGCCTCTAAGCACCCTGTAAATCTGTACTGAACTTGAGCCTGCTAAGCTCTTTCAAATCCCCTTCAACTTCAAATCCACAATCAATTCATTGAAGTAATGCAGAAAAACCAGAGTAAGTTTGTGTTCTGCTCTAATCCAGAGATTTGTCTTACAGGACACTTTTATAAGCCAGACTTGGAACACAGGAAATATCCATAAAAGCAAAGGTTATGTTTGTTATTGGGGGTTCTTGTACTTTGCTCTGTTTACTGTAATTTAAACTTCAGTGTAGCTAAGGGCAAAGTACCAAAATGGCAGTCCTGGGGTGGTTTATGGAATAGAAATAGTTTGAAAACTTGAAGTCACAAACGAAGGAACAGACAGCATAGAAAGATTTATGTAAGAAACAGAGAACAGATAACAAGAGAAGCTGATTTTGCCAGCCCTCACCCAGGAAAGCCCAGACTACAGTTCATAGAATCATAGAATCAGTTCCATGGCAGTGCTCCAAGGTCAGCTGCTGGCAGAGTGTATCAGGGCTTTGACATGTCTCTGATGGTCTTATGTTCCTTCACTGCCTTTTCCCATTCCTTGCCATTGATATCCTCTGTGACAATGCTCTGCACGGTGCCATCATCCAGACAGTGGGGAGCTATTCCTGAGGAAAGACAGAGTACACACAACGTCTGGGAGATGCCTGCAGCACTCTGTGGATGGAGCATCTCAGGGAATGGGAAATGCTCAGCCCAGCTATTGCTGTGAGGTGGAGGAGCCTGGATGAAAAAGCCTGTCATGGGCAGAATCCCCTGCTTCATAGGCAAGGCTGATTCTTATGCAGGAGCTACCAATTCAGACTGCAGACGTTTAGAACTTTAGGAACAAACTCTTAAGGCACATGCTGCTCACTGCTGTCATGTTAGCATGACCAAGGTTTGCTTGGTGCTTAACTTTGGTTACCACTTTCTACCTACCATAGCCATCTGGATTGGAACGAGGAGTATAAAAGCTCTGCACACCACAGGTCTTGCAGAAGGTGTGCTGGGCACGATGGGTGTTGAAGGTGTACGTTGTCAAATTCTCAGCACCCTGAGCAAATGAAAGTAATGTCAGTTTTCCACATAAAGAGATGTGTTCATTCCTTTCTATGGGCTCTGTTGTTAAGAAATGTGAAATTTAAAATAGCATCTTCGTGCCTTTACTGGAGACAGAGTTCTGCAGCTGTGCTCCTTCTCTGAAGCCCTGTCCACCCTAGTCAAGCTTGAGAACTGCAAGAGCTCTAATGGCAACTCACTAACACCCTCACAGCATCAACTTCACCAGAGGGCACTAAATTCAGCTATCTCCCCCAACCAGACACAGACAAACTTAGGATAGAAAGGCAGCTGCCACTTGCATCTTTGAGGGTGACGCTGGGTTGTTCTGTTCATATCCATGCCCATGCTCTTACTGCTTTCTTACTCTACCTTCAGCAGCTTGAAACGCGATGCTGGGACAATGAAGTGTCTGTTCTGCTTCTTGGTGCAAATGCTGCAGCTGCAAAAGAAAAAGCAGGCCTTTTGAGAAGCAGTGGACAAGTTGTAGTACAGCAATGAGATCCAGCACAGAACTCTGGACAACAGAAATTCCACTGACAGCTAAAATGGCTCCTGGTTAGCATCACAGAGGTAAGCAGCAAGTGGGGAGTTGTGGTGTCAGTGGTGTTTGGGCACCCATGGAACAGAGTGACCCGACAGGCACACTGAGAGGGGATTCTGCTACACCAAACATTAGATGCCATTTTTTCTTCACATACACAACTCTCAACAGACATAACAAGTACAAACTCTAGCCTTAAGAAATTCATTCCATATTTTAGACCAGATTTTGCCAATTTTGCCAACATTAATCGCTTTGCAAACCAGAAAGCTAAGTTTACCCATGAGCTAGATAGCAAACTAGCTGCAGGCGAAGGGAGGGACAGTGTTGAAGTCAGACAGTGCTGAAGCACACTGTGGTGAGAGATGTAATGGTCACTGAGAGGACAAATTAAAAAGGACTAAGGTGCTTAGAGCACGCTGCACACTGAGGAAACATAAAGCAGACGCCTGAGCACCTGTACTCATCAGATCTCTCCTGACACTCTCTGTGTGAGCACAGATGTGAGACCTGATACCCTGCCCAACAAAGCAGCATCTGAAATCACCAGCATCAATCCCATATAGGATCAGGACATAATTATACCCTATAGAAACAGCTCTGAGGATGCTCTGCAGTTGTGTCATCTTCTTGTAGCTCTAAGGTATAGACTGAGAAAGCCTTATGAATTTATTCATCCTTGAGGACAGGGAACAAAAGAACTCACTTGCAGTTAAAAACATGCAGATCTGCTGAAGCCCACACCTCAAAGCGGACAGCTCCGCAGTGGCAGCCTCCTGTGTGTTTGACCAAACCTCTGTACTCGCTGCAGAGACAAAGAACAGAGAGGTTCTCTGGTCATATGGGGGTTTAGAACAGTAAGGTGGTGTGCTCCATGACTCAGTTCTGCTTTGAGCAATTGCAGAATAACCGAGAATGTATCCACTGAAATGTATTGTAATGAATTGTGCCAGAGTGAGGCAGAAGGTGGCTTTTTGTCCTCTGCTTTCATTACAATGGTGAAAAGGGAAAATGAGCAGCAGCAGTTCAAGTACATTCCCCATGCAATAGGGAACATAAACTGGCCTGCTACAGCCCAGCTGAAACTGCAGAGCCAGGCTACCACAGTACATAGAGCCAGACAACCCTCTTGGATGCGGGAGTGGAATTTCCCCCCAGTTTTCCCACGAAAAATATCCTCCATTAAAAACCTGTGGAAAGCAGAGAGAAGTGAATTCTACGTCATAATTGGATTGCTTTTTTTTTTTTTTGTATTGTATTGTAATTGCAAAGGAACTTTATGATCAAGGAATTTCCGAGCTTATGCTTATCCCTCTACCCCAGGACATAGCAACGGGGCAGAATCACCATGCTCAGTCAAACGCCAAATGCAAAGGAAAAACCTTTTCCTCTCAGTTTTCATTCCCACGGATAGTCACCTATTACAGCCCAGCGATGATGTGCTCTGGAAAGAAAGGGCACAGGAAATGGGTGGAGATTGAGAAGCTGAGCCTCACAGGTCCCACACGGTGCCCTCAAAGGCATTTTGGATGGGAGAGCCCTAAAGCACAGGAAGCTGTAGCGCAGAAAGCCGCTTCCTCCGTGGTGCATGCAGGGGACATCCCCCACCCTCCAATTCCCTGCAGCTCTCCGCAAGGCCGCATGTGCTGCTGTGCGAGCGCTGCCAAGAAGACGGCGATCGGCCCGGGGCAGAGCCGGCCCGGCCCCGTTACTCACTAAGCGTCGAGCAGCAGCCGCGCCGCCTCCTCGCAGCTCAGCCGGTGCCGCTCCTGGAAGGCTGCCCAGCGCCCGCTCTGCGCCCCTAGATCGAAGGGGCCGGGGGGCTGTGCCTGAGTCCCCGGCCCGCCCGGGGCTCCGCCCGCCTTCTTCGCTGGGCTGCGGCGGCCCCGGGCCGTGGGGGAGCTGCCGGG
>VWZI01023701.1:202050-324126 GCA_013396835.1 Psilopogon haemacephalus | reverse complement strand
GCCGCCTTCGCCAGGGGGCGTCGCAATGTCGCGCTCGGCCGGCCCGGGGGTGGCCCGGGGGGGCGTTAACAGCAGGGGCACCAAAGACGCCGCTGCCGACATCGGCCCCGCCTGGCAGCTGGACCGGGGAAGCGGCGTGAGCAAGGCGAGCGAGCAGAACTGAAGAGCAGGGAAAACTGCCGGCCCAGGCTGTTGGGCCGCTTGTGCCGAGGGCAGGCTGGCTCTGTGCTGTGAAGTTCCCTGAGGAATGCCTGTTACCCACCAGCAACAGCATCAGAGGCTTCCTTGGATTATTATCAGCTCAGGCCTCATGCGTTCAAGGATGCCAAGGTGCCTTGCGGACCCGAGGTGCTGCTGTTAGAAGTTCATTGGTTCACATCTCTGCTATGCGCCCACCCACCCTGAGAAACAGGATTGCTGTTCAACAACACTGCAGGGGTGCATTTACCCTTCCCCAGGTTTGAAATCACTTTGGCAGCCCTGCAGAGAAATGGGCTCCAATTCGATACCCACCAGAGAACTTGCCACAAGTTCTGTCAATAAGTCTTAGAGAGGAGAATAAACAAGATAATGCAGACCTTTGGGAAAAAAAACAAGCCACAAAACCAACCAACCAAAAAAACAAAACAAACCAACAAACTAAAAAAAAAAAAAACCAAAAAAAAAAAAAAAAAAAAAAAAAAAAAAGAAGAAGAAGAAAAAAGAAACCAAACCTAGGAGAATGTGAAACCATCCCTCTCATGCTTAAACAGTTTAGAAAAGCTTGTTCTTGGACATCTGAAAGACAGTGCTGTTTTTCAAGTAAAACTATTCAATCCATGGGGGGAAACTGAAAATTTGTAGGTGTCTAAGTCACATGGGCTGAGATAAAATCACTCCAGGGATAACTCTTTGTGTCCAGCGTTGCAGGACTGGAGATTTATTTTGTTTGCGTTTGAAGCAGGAGTTCATGTCTTGCTTTTCTCAAGCAGGGGACTAGGGAAAGATGTAAACACGTGAGCTGACAGTCTGTTGGGCAGAAGAGGCACCAAAAGGTCATGCCTCATCCAGGAATACAGCAAAGCAACAGGACAGTGATGAAACTGCTATCAGCACAGCTCTGGTCTGGAAAACAGCTTTCAAAACATGTGACTACAGTGTGTAGGCTGCTTCCCGAGACAGCACATACCAGAACTTACATAACAATCCTGTAGCTCTGCACCTCTGGAGAAGACTCTGGAAAGGGCACTGAGTTACAATTTCCTGTTGTTCTTCATGTAGAACCTCTGTACTGGTTACTCATCCTAATGGAGCCATTTTAATACACTCTGTATGACAAATTCTGGCCCATGCCAGCACGTTCATCTGCAGCTCCTGATCAGAGCCACTCCCAGGCCTTTAGTCACCCTAGATTTCGTGTTAGTCACCATTTATTTTGGGAGGAAAAGTCTCTCAGGTGAAACTGGAGATTGTGACCTGAAACTGAGCCTGTGCAGGTTGCAGCATGGATTCGTTTGCCTTCAATGTGGGGTACAGCCAGCAGCAGTTGCAGGTTTCAGCCTACATGGTCTGCTCTTTTCTAAAAACAGTTACTGCACTCAACTGAAAACAAGAATGTATTTTAGGAACTTGTTAGTGATCAGTTCTCACAAACAACCTCTCCTCCACAAGGCAGGAGGCACAAACACTTGTACGCTGTCAAAGAGCAGTTCCACAGTGAGAAAAGTGGAATATGCAGTCCATGGAGATCTGCAAATCCATCACTCTTTGTGCCCCTCCACAGTTGGCTCAGCATAATTTAAATGTGGAAATCGTTTTAAGAAGATAAATTCTCTTCCCCTGTGGCATACAGGATAAAGAACTGAAATACAAAAAGTGGAAGAACAAAATGCAGGTTTGTTTCAGAAGGCTAAAGATTTTTTTCCTCCTTTTTTATTTATTTCCTGTTTTATTACAAAAGCTCAAACCCGAGACACATAAATAACCAACCTGAGAGCTTTATGGTGGCTGATGATAAATTTCCCTGGGATTCTGCTTTGCAAACCCTGCATTTCCATGGCTGCCTGCTGCAGTCAGTGTACCTGGGCAGCAGGTGTTTCCCAGTGCACAGTTAACAGCTTTCACTGGTACATTCCTTCCAGATCTGATGCAATGTTTGCCAGACTTCAGCAGAAGCCAACAGCTTGCTGAAGAATGGTTTTGCTCTTCAGCTTCCCGAGACAAAATGGAGAAGGAAGAAGTATTCAGAGGGAGGGGATCAGCAAGAGGAAAAGTCCAGTAAATGAGCTGGTGCTGTTTGCTTAGGTGTCTTGTGATACTCAAAGTTCAACAGCTGATGTGTTTTAATGTTGCAGTACAAAGGTGGCTTTTGTGCCATCTCAGCTCTGTTTGTACAGCAGTGACTCAGCCCTGCAGCCCTGGCTTGCAGCCCACACTGAGAATGTGTCTGTAAGGGCAGTTTCACCGCAAAAGTAGTGCTCAGCAGCTCCATGTTTTGTGGGTTAAAGAGAATTAGGAACTGTGGATGCTTTTCACCTCGTAGGCACAAAACTAGAAGCAGTGTACAGTTAATGCCACATTTAAAAGACCCAAAGTAGTTAAAAGTACAAAGTTTGTGCAGGGCAGAAAATGCCAGTGTTTGGATTTCAGTGCTGCTGTTGCAGAGGGTGAAGCATTGTGGACACTGTCCTCACCACCAAGGGATCCAAGCTGGATCTGAAAAGAAAACACAGGAGGTATCACCTCTGGCCAATGGATGAAGGCTGTCCTGAATGGCCTTGGCAGTATTTGGGTTTGGGCACTGTTGGAAAGGTTCTGTTGAAAAACAACAACGATGATTAACAGTGTTTTTGGACTGATTTCTTCTACCTTACTGTTTTTCAAGGTGCTTCTTTGCTGTTCTGCTGCAAAACCTCACCCCAGAAACCACATGCTAAACAGGCACAGACGCAGCAGAGAGAAGGTGAACAAAGAGAGCTCCTTCACTGCAGTGCAGCTTGGATCAGATCCAAACAACTCGGAGGCAGGAGGCAGACTGCAAAGATGCAGAGAAGTAATTTTTAGAATAGACCTAGTCATTAATTGTTGCTTTCACTGGCAGAACGTGCAGACACCAACCTGTCATTTTAGGCTGATGGCGTCTTTATGAAATGCCCTTTAGAAGTGTCCTTGCATCAGAAGCACAGCAAATTGCCACACGTTCCTCTGGGTCATTTAGACCTACAGAGACAGACGTGCCCAGGCCTGTTTATTGTGGCAGCACAGACCTTAAAGGCGTATCCCATGTGTCCTTAGAGGTCAAAATATACTTTAAACAAACAGGGAGACAAAAGAGTATTGCTCACTTTCCTCCTTTTGCTGCAAATCTGGCTGCCTATTTGTTTTTCTTAAGCTTTCAGCTCTTGAGGTTGGTAGCTTATTAAAAACTGTATTTACTTAAAACATTTTTAGCACAAGGCTTTAAAAAACCAAAACTCAAGCTAGTTGTCTGGTTTTGGTAATCTCATGATCTGACAGCCAACCTCACAGCACTTTGAATCGTGACTATTTTTGCAGCCCCTGAGCTTGGCAGTACAAGGACAAGCAGCAACACGCCACAGCTCTGTCTCGTGGCTGGGGCTTTAGCCTTACTGCAGCATTACAGGTTGGAGGAGAAAAATGTTTATCTCTTCAACTGTACATGGGTAAATATAATTATCCTGCGTCACAGGCAGCGAGACGGTCCTGAGGTAGGTGTGAGCAGTATTCTGAGATAGGAACATGCAGTGTTTATTCCCTCTGGCAAGTAGCCCTGGTTTTATCTGAACAAAGGGGCAGTACTGAATTTGGTACACAGACTGCCTGAGTGGCTGCCCCGGGTTAAACCCTTCTCACTGAAGGTAAGCAGATTGCTTCATCTGCCATTGCTCATGTAGAAATGAGATGCAGTTGCTAGGACGTTAGTGCAGATAAAACACAGCCCCAGCTTCTGTTCTAGAATGTACAGATCCGTTGAAAACGTTTCTCTGACCCCAGATTCCTCTCTTCTAAAAGTAGGTTGCTTTGTACTACTGCCCAGTGACCTACTTTTAAAACCACTTGGAAAGAAGGAAGTGTTCCCAACCACAGGCCCCGTGCCCTGGCAAAGGCTGGAACCACCTGTGCATCAGGCCAGTCACAAGGCAGATGCCTGTTTTTTTTTTTTTTCCTCAGCTTTGCATTTATTTATATACAGTTCAGAGTCAGCTGCTTGGTGATTCTTCTTCACCAAGAGCTCCTGGAGAAAGACAGGCATATATGTTAAACACATCTGCTTTGTGCAGCCACAGCGGCTACCACACCACCTAAAGATAAACAGGTCTTTCTCTGTATCACATTCAGACAGTCAAGTAATTTCTAAAGAAATTTCAAGGTGAAGCAGAAATTGGGAAAAATTAAATCCCCTTCAGCTTGGGACACAGTTTTGCACATATGAGGTGTGGCAAGGGGGCAGAATCTGGCCCACAATACATAAACACTGCATTCTGACTTCAAAAAGAAGCACCTCTCAGCTGGGTAATAATTATCACTGGAGTAAAGTGAAGCAGTTGTGCAGATGTAAAGTGTGCTACATTCAGAGCATGAGTTTGACACATAGAAAATGGACAGGGAAGAGGGTAGTTAAGTGCTCTGTATGCAGCCCACCCTCTCCAAACAAGAGGTGGGCTCTGTACAGGCATGTAGACAGAGATTGCAGATTAACAGAATTAAATGAATCCAGGCAGTGGAGGCTGCAGAATGCTGATGGTGGCCTGTGTAGGGTACCTTGCTTGCAGGCTATGGAGACAAGTTGAATTCTGCTGGGCCCTGGAGCTGTATGCACAAAGCCCAACTATTTTGTTTATCTCCTTTGACAGAGGGATAACTGAGGAAAATAGTGAAGCTTTTTGCTTGGAATTGATTAATTTAGTGGGTTTTGAAACAGAGCCTGCACTCGATGCCAGCACATTGCTGCCTGTGCTTGACATCACTTCTCTCAAGAATGAATTTTTCAGGAGCCATCATTAGCAAAGTATTTAAAGGACTACCCATGGTAGACCCATCTTGTCTGGCCTTTATTCTGATCGGTTGATTTGGATACTTAGAAACCAAAGATCAGTCAGAGGATTTAGCCATAATTAGAGAGGGAAAAAAAAAAAAAAGGAAGGCTCCTATGTTTCCTGGCTTACAGAAAACAAAAACTTCTCTATCTAAGACATTTAAAAACCAAAGAAATTCACACAGTTTAACAGATGTGGCCTTTCACATCTGTAAATATTGGTTACTTGTGGCCTTCCCCTCAGGACTCCATGACACCTTTTGGATGAGCCATGTGGCTCCTGAGGCAGTCGGTGCCTGGGATACACAGCACAGACAGGCCAGCCTCAGAGGCAGCAAAGTCACCCTGGCACCATGCAAACAAAGCACACCTACTGGAAACACTGGGCAAAACTGGCAGCATAAAGAAACTAAGCACAATACCGTTTAAATTTGCTTTTGGCCCTGAATTTTCATAGCTGAGTAATACTTCCCTGGAACTGCCTCTCGACTTTCCAGTTACCCTCTCTCCCTCTTCCTACATTGTGAAGTTACTGTTGGGATGATTTATTTCCTTTTTACTTTAAACCAGAAGGTGCTAGTAGACATAAGCCCTGTTAGGAGAAAGGAAGACAAAAGGAGTTTGTTATTTCTGGGTTATTTTCGTGGTTTGTCTTTTTTTTTTGAGAGGGATCAAGTATCTGTACTTAAATCTCGTCCTTGAGACGTGTTCATGCTTTGTAGTGGAGGGCTTAACAGCAAATTCATCTGGCTTCACAGCAGGAGCTAGCAGCAGATAAAACTACCACAGAAAAAAAGAAACTTTTTGGATTTTGAGTGCTCCAGATACATCCTGATACGAGCCAAGAGCCAGTGTGGAAAGTGTAACAAAGCTTAATTAACACGGAGCACAACTCTGCATAGCTTCTGAGAAGGGAGCTGCTCTGTAACCTGATCAAAGCTTCCTGTTCTGAAGGCATGTAAACAGGTACTTGAATTTCAAACATCAGCGTTTCAGAGGGGTTGTTTTTCAGCCTCGTGTTCAATAATTAAGCCGTGAGCTGGCTGAAATTGGTTGGGAGTGCAGCTCAGGAAATGGGCCGCATGACCAGGGGCACATCAGCCTGCAGCAAAGGTGACTCACCAGCCACCAAGGCTTGCCCAGTTTCTAAACATCTGTTTTGATCCCAGCTCTAACTCGCTTCTATGTTTCCAGGCTTTTCCTCACAACCACACAGACCAGGACTAACCCTAAAGACTCTGGCATGAATATCCCAGGCCGGTGAAGGGGGTCAGGCAGGCACATGGTACCAATGTGGGTCAGCAACAAGCTGGCACAGAGAGTAACTTCTCCTTCTCCAGGGCACTCCAACCCGTGCCAGGCTGCTAGGCAGTGCTTGGAGCTCAGACAGAAGCTAAAATCAGCGCCCGACTGCAGTCGCCATCCCCATGGCCACAGGGTTAAGGTGCGCCGCCCCCCCCAGCCTTCGCCCACCGCCGCCGCAGCGCACATGCGCACGGCCTCCTCCCCGCGGAAATCTGCCTGCGCAAGGCAGCTCCCCCTAGCAACAGCGCTGACCTCACCGCGCACCAATCAGCGCCGAGCAGTACCGAATATTCCAGAGCTTTCCTCGCAGTCTGCCCCCGCCCGTGCTCCGCCTTCCCCCCCTCATCAACCAATCAACGTCTGTCCGTTTTACTGCTGCACCAATCAATGCCGGGTTTGTCCAACTTGCCAGTAACCGTAATAACGCACTTCCAGATCCATCCGCACCGTCAGAAATTTCCAGATTTTTCAAGGTCTGGGGTCCCACGCTAAGATTCCAGGACCCCTCTGCCCCCTGGAAGAGCGAGTGGAGAGGGAGAAAGGCGAGTATCCTCATAACAGTAAGCTTTTACTTGGGACTACTTTGGCAGGCGGACGGACACGTCACGTCAAGGGGGAGGGGCCAGCATTTCGTAAACCTCATAAATAGGCCTGGGGCTGCAGCGCTCGGCAGAGTTCTGCCGGAGTAGAAATATCGGAGACTTCTTCATCTGCAACGTTCAGGGCCGAAAGACGTGAGTTGAGCTGCGGGAACGTTTAGGGGATCGGAAGGGGGAAACTTAGCAGCTTCTCTGCACAGAAAGGCAGGGGTGGGTGCTTGTCGAGAGATGTTTTCTGACGGGACCGGGCGAGCTTCGCTTGCACCGAGCCCTGAAGTTGAGAACTGGGGTGGGCGAGGAGGTGGATATTCTGTCTTGGGAAAAGCAGGCAGAGTTATGATCGCAGTGGCGAAGGCTGTGCTTGCCTTTCCCAGGAGCGGGTTGCTGAGGCACTGCCTGGGGGGTCTGCAGTTAGCCTCCGAGAAGTGGTGTGGCAGCTGGGCGGGGGAAGGCTGCGCTGCCGCCGCTCACTGCCGCAATGCTGCCGGTGGGGTTGGGGGTCTGGGAGCTGGCTGGGAAGAGGCAATGTCGGTCTATAGCCGGGAGCTCCAAAAAGAAATTCAGTGAGTCAAGAGGTGGAGAATGGTTGTAGAAAACGTTAAAAATACGGAAAGAAAAATCTCAGCTGCTATTTATTTATGTAGCGAGAAATAGCAGAAGTAATCCTTTGTGTACAAATCGCTAAAGATTGTACGTGACGAAGTAGCTGAAGCTGAAACTTCCGCATGGTTTATGCTTCAGTGTGCAGCTCGTTTGGGAGATGGTAGCACCCTCGGGCGCAGCACAAGATGGAGGCTTGGCTCCTGGTTGTCGTAGTCAGGCAGGGTGCGACCATCTTGCAGCTGCTTGCCAGCAAAGATCAGCCTCTGCTGATCGAGGCAGTGCTCCTTTCTTCTAGATCTTGGCCTTCACTTTCTTAATACTGTAACTTTTGCACCGGACTCCCTCTTTTGACTGGCTAAGACTTTCAGAGGCTTGGTATTTCTTGTTTTTGTAAGATGGCTCACATTGTCTCTGAGCAGCCAGCTCACAGACGCCCTCTGTCCCCTCCCTCACCCCGCCCTGCAGCACTGCGGCAGTGGGCTGGACCCACTGCAGTCTCCGCCTGCTGCCAGGCTGCCGCAGCACTTACCGGTGGTTAACTCAGGAAGTGAGTCAGCAGCTGCTTGCAGCAGCCAGCCACCTTCTCCCTAATGCAGCCTCCTCTTTAAGAAGCTGTTTGACTTAGCCCTCAGTGACATCGTTTGGTGTAAGGACATTTTGTGATGTTCTTCTGCACTGCCTTCCCACGCTTTTCCCCAAATACTGCCCCAGACAGGCATCCACTCCCACAGTCCAGCCTAGAAGTGTCCTCTTTTCCCCTCCTAAAAATGTAACCTCATCACTTCCACTGCTTGCATTTGTGTCCACCTGCCTTCCGAAGTAACTCCGAGTAGAAGATCGCTGTTGTGAAACAGCAAAAGCATCACAGAGTTTACTTTGGGATCAGGTGGGACCTGAGGCCTTTAGTCTGGAGTTTGCTGAGGGTGTGGATGGACGTGGAGGAGGGATGATCTTCTACTTGGGACTCTTGGGGGGTGATGGATGTGTCTGTTCATGAGAATGGGGCTTGTTTCAACTGCTGAAGCTCTTGTGTGTTTTGCAGGTCAACATGCAGATCTTTGTGAAGACCCTGACTGGCAAGACCATCACCCTGGAGGTGGAGCCCAGTGACACCATTGAGAATGTGAAGGCCAAGATCCAGGACAAGGAAGGCATTCCTCCTGATCAGCAGAGGCTGATCTTTGCTGGCAAGCAGCTGGAAGATGGTCGCACCCTGTCTGACTACAACATCCAGAAGGAGTCCACCCTGCATCTTGTGCTGCGCCTGAGGGGTGGCATGCAGATCTTTGTGAAGACCCTGACTGGCAAGACCATCACCCTGGAAGTAGAGCCCAGTGACACCATTGAGAATGTGAAGGCCAAGATCCAGGACAAGGAAGGCATTCCTCCAGATCAGCAGAGGCTGATCTTTGCTGGCAAGCAGCTGGAAGATGGTCGCACCCTGTCTGACTACAACATCCAGAAGGAGTCCACCCTCCACCTTGTGCTGCGCCTGAGGGGTGGCATGCAGATCTTTGTGAAGACCTTGACTGGCAAGACCATCACCCTGGAAGTAGAGCCCAGTGACACCATTGAGAATGTGAAGGCCAAGATCCAGGACAAGGAAGGCATTCCTCCAGATCAGCAGAGGCTGATCTTTGCTGGCAAGCAGCTGGAAGATGGTCGCACCCTGTCTGACTACAACATCCAGAAGGAGTCCACCCTCCACCTTGTGCTGCGCCTGAGGGGTGGCATGCAGATCTTTGTGAAGACCTTGACTGGCAAGACCATCACCCTGGAAGTAGAGCCCAGTGACACCATTGAGAATGTGAAGGCCAAGATCCAGGACAAGGAAGGCATTCCTCCAGATCAGCAGAGGCTGATCTTTGCTGGCAAGCAGCTGGAAGATGGTCGCACCCTGTCTGACTACAACATCCAGAAGGAGTCCACCCTGCATCTTGTGCTGCGCCTGAGGGGTGGCTTTTAAGTTGCTGTGTCTTGCTTGAGAAGAATGCCGCCAGCACTTGTGTTTGCACTGTAGCTCTTTGATGTCTTAAGTTAAATGCCAGGTTACTGCAAGCTGGAGCAGCTGCTGAACAGCTCTGTTGAAATGCTAATAAAGTTTTCTGTTGCACATCACAACCTGTGGTTGGTCTCTCAGTTTGAAGTAGTAGATCTGTATTTAAGTGCCATGCTTACTTGGGCTTCTTCTATTGCATTTTAAGCCTCTTTGCATGTATAATGAGGACCTTGTGGATGAAACAAATCTGGATTAAAGTCTTAACTTAAGCACTAACACCCTGTGATTTCTTCCTTGATTTTTATCACCCCTCTATTTCAGGAAGGATAAGATGTTCTCTTAAAGGACCCTGGAAAGCCCTAAACTTGCCAACAAAGGGAGGTGCTTTTGCCAGTACAGTGAGGTGGGTTTGCTGCAGCTTGTCAACTTCAGTGTTGATTCTCCTGGCCCTGAGAAGTTGGTGGGGACAGCAAAGCACCTTCAGGCTGGTTTGAACAGGCTGTGTAAGCAGAGAAGCAGTTCTGCTTAAGCACTCCAGGAGAATTCACTTGAGGGTCTAGCTGCCTGCATTATGTTGGGGACATCTGGGGCAGGGCTGATTACTGAGAGGAGGACAACTGGTGGGTTGTAGATGGGTGGGATATCTACTTGAACGTGGGCTCTAGTTGAAACTGCTTGAACTGCTGGAGAGTTCTTTTCCACTGTCAACAGCTGGGGCCTTGCCACTGAAGCTTGGGTGTGTAATGGGGGGTGGGTTCAGGAGACCTGCCTAAAAAGGGGTTTTGGCTGTGTGGGTGGTGGGCCTTATTAGGTGAATTTAGTCATTCAGGTTTAAAGGGTGGTGACTATTGGTGTCCATCTGCTGAAACTGACAGCTGCTGAACTTGGAATAGCCTTGATCTCTATATATGCTGTGTCGGTTGTAATTCGACTGGCAGCTGAGTCCTGGCAGCCCACTTAGAGGGCTTTCTCCTCTTGCCTTCTTTCTGTGAGATAGGAGGAAAGAAGCTGGGAAAGCCAAATGTCAGTTGATGACAATTTCCTACTCCAGTGCGGGGATACAGCTTGCACAAACAATAGATCATAAATCCCGTAAACCCCAGCCAACCCCTTCCCTGTCACAGTATATGAGCATAGTGTAGAACATATGATCCAGCCTGCTCTGTACTGCTCTGCTCTGTAGGTGTGGCTCAGCCCCCCGTGCCTTGTCACTCCTCGTGGGGCCACTCACCTTAAACCTATACATTCTCCACCCTTTATTCTGTACAGTGTTGGTCACACTCAGCAGCATTCAACACCACACAGCATGCATTGTTTGCTGTTTGTTCCCATCCAAAGTGAGAGCACCTTCCAGGGCATAACAAACTTCATCCTCCTGCATTACCCTCCAGATGCCTGGGCAAAAGCAATCCACAGGTAGGTTTGCCTTGACCTGAGCAGGACTAACCCAGACTTTTTCCCTTAGGATTGTTCATGTGTACTGTTAGAAGTTTTTTATCGCCTACAGTGCCTGGTGGTTTGGACTGGGTGGGGCCAGCTTGCTGAGTAGATCTGGAGTTAACCAGCCAAGTGGCTTGTGCTAGATATGCATCCCTGTTTCTTAAGGGTCCCTCCTCCCATTGCTTTCAGGCTGGTTTTTAGCAGGCTGTTGTAACATTTGACCTCCCCAGCAGCTGGTGCATGATACATAGGGGATGTGATGCTCCCACTCAATGCCGTGCACCTTGACCCAGGTGTCTGTAAGACTGTTTTGAAGCTGAGTTCCATTATCTGACTCAATTATTTCTGGGGTGCCATGTCACCACAGGACCTAGGGTTTCAAGGCCCAGGATGGTGTTTCTAGCAGTGGCATGGGGCACTGGGTATGTTTCCAGCCATCCATGGTTGCTTCTACCATTGTAAGCAGACAGCATTTGCCTTGGCAGGTTTGTGGCAGTGATGGAATCGAGCTGCCAGGCTTCCCTCTATATGCAGTCAGCATCCCTCATACCACAGAGGCTTTACACACTTGGGCTGTTTGGTTGCAGCAGGCATTTCACACTTAGGGACAACCTGTGCAATAGTGCCCAGCTCTTGATCTTGAGCTCACTTATGTCTCTTATCTCTTCCTTGGTTCCCTGAGGTATTGTGGCCTCACCAAGGTAGAAATAATTCACCCTTATATTGCTGGTCCAGATCCACCTGAGCCACTTGAATCTTAATGGCTTGATCCAGCTGCTGGTTGTTGTGATCTTTGCTGGCTTGACTCTTGGGTACATGAGCATCTGGGGAAGAAACACAAAAACCCCCAGAACAGGAAGCTTGACAAGCTAGAGAGTGTATTGCAAGTCCCATAAACCTTGACCAACCCTTTCCTACCACGCAGTGGGCGTAGTGTAGAACATAGGATGCAGCCTGCTCTGGTGCTCTGTGCCACTGGTGGGGGTAACCTCATCCTTCATCACTCCTATTGGGGCCAGTCAGCTTAAAGCAATAGGCTAACTTCGGAGCTATTTAATGGTTTGCTCCATTAGCAACTGCCCCCAGACCTAACCACAGAGGGCAAGTGAGGGTTAAGGCAGAGAAACTCTGGGAGTACTCGGGGTTTTGCAGCCTGTCCCCGGTTCCCAAGGCATCGCATGGCAGCTGTCACAGCTCCTCGGCTACTCAGCTTTGTATTTGGGGAACATCGGTGCCTCATCAAACCCAGCCTTATTTGGAACTTGGCGTTTTTAAACTAGACAAGTTTCTGTTAACTATTTTGCTAGAAAGGGTTGAGTGCACAGCTGCAAGGATTTGCTTGCAGCTCCTCCTTTTTCCTGTTTTGGAGGCTCGCTTCCAGCGGCAGCAGGAGTTCAGGTTTGTGTGGTGGCCACTGGATGTCAGTGTTTGTCCACAGGAGCGGCGTTCTCCTACCCTTACTGTTGGGTTTCCTATCTCGCTGCTCTTTGATTGTCAGCGGAACATTCCTTCGGGCTACAATCCTGCAGAAAGGGATACGTCAAGTTGAAAGATACTTCCATTTAAGGCGTAAGAGAGCTGGATGGTTCCTTCAAAGGTCCGAGCAGTATAGAGATAGGAGCCTTTAAATGCGTCGACGTAAGAGGAGTAGTTGCAGAAATAGTCCTGTAAATTAACGGAGTCCCCAGGGCTATCAGACAAGTCGTGAGCGGTATTTAAGAGTATTTGTATTTCAGTATGGGTGCTGGAGTCTCTAGAGGTAGAGGGATTCCATCTGTCTAACTAACAAATGGAACTGCTAAAACGCAGCTCTTCGGTGTGCGTTTTACACAGAGAGTTGCACGGGAAAGAAACAGTCTCTCCTTGCAAAAATACCTGGTGTTTTTCCAAGTGTGAAAGCCCCCCTTTAAAAAAAATTTTTTTTTTTTTTTTTTTTTTTGTTAGACACGTGGCTTTTCTGGGGTTTGACCTGCCGTTTTAGAGAGAATTTTAGTGGTCCCCCCACCTTGCATGCTGTTTTTACAGGCTTTGCCCCTGCAAAGATAAATTTTGAGCTGCTGCTCCTTCTGAGTGGATCAATGCTCTAATTTAATTACAGACACATGGAAGTGGCTTTGATCTTCCATTTACAGCATACAGAAAACAGGATATTAATCATAAGACTATTATGCTTTTCAGCATCTGGTAAAAATGGGCACTTAAGGGAACAGAGAATACATATTTAAGGCAATGTGTTTGTGTCTGTCTTTTCCAAATGCCATCTTCCTCACACTCCCTTTTGCCTTCTGTTTAAGCAGGTTTCAGTCACTGCTTTTTCTGCCATAATTTCCTGTGTTGCTTCGTGGATGATCATAATTATGAACAAATTTGATACCATCATTAAATGAAAATTCCTGATTTGACTTCAAATTTCCCTTCGTAGATAGGAGTTTGACTCTCCAATTTAAAGTTTCCACAGAAGGAGAAGCTTAGCACCATCAGACACATCAAAAAGCAAGAGGATCACTTGTTTCTTCTGGAAATTCAGGCTCACAGAAAGGTGACATTTAGTTGCTGCTTTTATTTTCCCTGCATGCTGGGTGGCTTCTTCATAACAGCTGTGAGGGTTTTGAGGTTTGGTGGCAAGATGCTTGTTAAGCATCATGATCAGCTCAGCTGGCAAGTGCACAGTAGTGACATAATCCTGGCACTGCCTTCAGAATGCTGTCTCTGGAAGTGCACATCTGGGCAGATCTTGTAATTTTTTTCCCTGCCCTGCTGCTCCCTTCCCTGCGATGGATGTGGAAGGGCTTACCCTGGTGCGCTCCATGAAGCATGTGCGCATGTGTGAGCACACACCAGTGTCTCTGTGTTCCCCCAGCAGCTCTGTGTTTCTCTTTTGCTGTGGTGACCTCTCAGCTGGCAGCAGTTCCTTTCCCAGCAAGCTGCACATTCTCCTTCCTCCGTGTAAGCTATTGAAAGCAGATGTGCAGAAGGAGTTCTGTTATGATGCAGTTCTGCAGGCTGATTTCATTCCATGGCTAGAGTTGGTGGGGCTGACTCCCATGAAAGCTGGGGAGCAGGGGGGAGCCCAAGAGGATTTAAACCTGCAAATCTGTGCTAAACTGAGCCTGAGTCTGTCTATGATGCCACAGCAAATTCAGTGAACACAACCAAAGCAAACCAAACCAAATCGGTGCAAGGTCAGGATGAGGGACAAAAGAGATGAGATCTAATCTTACCTTCTGTGATTCATCTCCAGATGTTTGTTCTTTATAGGCTGTTCTGTGGGTCCTGATAAATCGTTGTGCCTGGAAAGAGTAAGAAGCTTGGTGGTGTTCCTGGATCAGCTTCATTTTGAAACACAAGAATGTAAGAAATAAGTTTGTGATCTCATGCAAAACCATGAAAGAGGAAAAGGCAGCCTGCCATTTCATGGGTGTATTTATAGGAAGGTCATCTCACAGCCTGCATCTGACTCAAAGTAGAAGCCATCTGGGAATGTTTCTATGGGTGATGATCACATTCCAGGAAGCCTCACATCATCCTGCAGTCCTGTCAGTTGGGGATTGCTTTAAGCTCTCTTTTGGCTCCTGGTAGGTTTGGAAGAAGTTCAGCGTGCTAGAGTTCAGTGTGTCATGATGTGACACCCCCTCGCTATGTTTATGAACCAATAGGTGAACTAAACTCCTGAGATTTCTCATGGAATGTGTCCCTGCTATCAAGCTGTTGACTGGAAGAACTCTTTCTGGTTTTGTGAACCTCCACTGAGTACAGATGAGACTTGCTCTGCAGCAGCAGAGTGCTGGAGAAGGCTGTTGAGACCATGGGCGCTGGATGTTACCCTGCACAAATGCCGTGGGAAATAATCCTCAGGCTGCCTCCTCAGGCCTCAGCTCCATCAGGAGTGGGAGGGAATGAGCTAAGACACTTGGTGTGAGCTGATGTCCTCTGTTTCCCAGCGTCCTGGTTTGTGAGTGGTGTTAGTGTGTGCATGCTCTCAGTGACAGTCGCTTGTAGGGATGGCTCCCAGGAGCAGCCTCTCCAAGACCTGCACTCCTTTGGAGAACCACCCTGTTAAGAAATGGGCACTACTGGCAAATCAAGCAACCAGTGGCCTAAGTGTTTTGTTTTGTTTTTTTTTTTTTTTTTTAACTGGGGCTGTTTTGTGCTTGTGATGAGCAGCTGACATTGTAGGGTAACACTGTGGCTAGTTTGTTGTCCCATGCAGATTGCAGTGCCTCGTAGCTGGGGTGTGTGGAGCTGTGTGAGGAGAGCTACTTCCCACAGCAACAGTTGGCTGCAGATGTTCTGACCAATGCTTGCTTCTCCTGGGGCTAAGAGAGAGAGCCTTGTGACAAACCTCACAACTTAACCACAGGCTCTAGCCCTGTCAGGGTCACATCAGCAGCCTCCCTTGAGATGTGAGCAGGCTGTAGTGGGGAGCCATGAGGTGTTGCCTCTAAACGTGCAGGCAGGGGTTAAGCATGATGAATTTGCAGTAGCCAGCCAGCTTTCCCATATAAGAGCACTGCACTCATTGGCTCTCTCTTTTACTGAGAAATCTCTCTAGTCATTTCCTGTGCAAGCCTTCACTTTGCAAAAAAAACTGTACAGTTGAGTAAATAACGATAATTTGTGGTTATTCATTCTCACAGGAATCATTTTTGGATCCTCTCATGGACCACCACCCAGCAGGAGTTCAACGTTGTGCCCATTAACAGACTGCTAATATGAGTGTGATCTTCTCTGCAGAAGAAGAGGACTCCCACCCATGGATGTAAATAATTTGGGGTCTGCTTTCATGCTTATTGATGCTTGTTGGTGTTTGACTTGGTTTCCACTGAGAGATTATTCAGCCTCTGAAAGATCCGTTGGGACTCCTTGTCAGAGCAGTTCTTGGGTGGAGCTTGCAGCAACTTGGGGTAAGTGCTGAGCTCTTCCTCTTTTGACAGCAGGGCTTTTTCGTGCTGCGCTACTCCAAACAGCTTGGGAGAGTCACAGGAAGAAACAACTCTCTTCTCGAGTAGAGACGTGAAGTTTTGCTGGCAGAGAGTGCTCACTGCGTTTGCTAGGGGGACACAGAGTGGATGTGTGGGGTTTTAGGGTCCTCTTTTGTAAGACCGTTTCTCTTTTAAACCAGACGGTTTGCCTGTACAAGGCTGACAGTAAATAACTCTCCCAGCGCTGTGGAGAGATGGGAACTGCAGCTGAGAAATGATTTTGGAGAAAGGAAGAGAGAGAAGCAGGAGCAAACTGTTGTGGAAGTACAAATAGCCCCGTAAAGGATCGGCAGATGTACCAGTAAGTGTTCTGGGGAAGGAAATAAGCCTGGAAGGGGATTACAGGGTGTGTGCCTGCGTCTGCAGAGGAATGTTTGCCTTTAGAATGTAGACTAAACTGAATGGCTGAATTATCAGAATGGTTCGTTCCTGTGCAAGCCTTCACTTTGCTTGCTGTGAGCAGCTCTTAGATGTCTTGCTGTGAGCTGCATAAAGACGTTTCTTGTCCGTTTTCTGCCTGGGACTGTTTCTCTACCAATTTAAGGCAGAATTCTTGTGCTATGTCAGTCTGCCTCTTTGCTGGTACAGGCTATGGAGTCTGGCTGTAGTCTCAGCAAGGGAGATTTCTCTTCAGAGCAAACCTGTTAACTATTTGGAGCGAGTGCATGTGAATATGACAGAATTATTTTACAAAGCTGTGCCTCAGGTTGGCAATCATGGATGTGCCCTTCCTGCCTCACAAACTGTGCGAGTCTGCAGCCATGTGCTGAATACAGATACGTGGATTGGGTGTGGATCTGAGATGCATCCAGACAGAAATGAAGAGATGTCTCAAAAGGAGTAAGAAAGGAGTACAGGACAGATTAGATGAGAGAAGTTGCCTGGCTGGGTGCTCTGATGAATACTGATGCAGATCTGAACACAGCTTTGCTCGGAGGAGAGCAGGCTCTGAGGGCTGTGAGTGTCCATATGGCCCCTGGGGTGTGTTTGCCTGGGCTGTGGAGCTGGAAGTTCAGAGCCTGTGCTCACACAGATGACCAACAGCTCCAAACACAGGGGAGATCCCACTCATCTTTCCCATGGGTGGAAGGTGAGAGTGCTGCAGGGGAACATAATGGGTGGATGTGTTTGCTCTGCAGAAGCAGCACAATGCTTACCAACAGAGGCCATGGGCAAACCTATCACTGTTCTAAGGGTGGCCTACAGTTAGTCTTATCTTTTTGGCCACTTGGTGGGTAGCCTGCGTTTGCTGCATTGAGACAAGAACAATGATCATAGCCCCTTAAAGATCCACTTTCTTTGCCTTTTATGTGAGGAGCCTGTGCTGCTGCCAACAGGTGAGGTCATCTCACTAAAGGGCTTCAGATGTTCTGCAGACAAGTTGCCTGTATTTCATGAACTGCTTTTGAACTTCTTCTCCAGTGGTACCCTTTTTAAGGCCTTGATCATTTACTCAGGCACTCCTGCTGTGCAGAGTTTTACTGAATCTCTCTGAAAGAAGCCACAGTCGACTGCAGGATCATCAGAGCTGGAAAGGAGCTTTCCTCTCTGTGCCACACCAAACACATGCTAGGTTTGTGAACAAACTATGGAGATTCTTCCTCTCCCTTGCAGGGTTGGTCTCCCAGTGGGAAACATCTGTGGTGGTCTACAAAACCATCTCTACTAGAAATGGCTAACTTCACAAACGGGCAGCCCAGCCCAAGTCAGAGGAACAGGTTGATGGGATTGCTAGAAACAGATGACAGTATCCAGGAAGATAAACCTGCACCTAGTAAAAAGGAAGAAAGAGCAGGACATGGAAAGAAAGGAGAGCCACGGCCCTTGGAGACACCTTATCAGAAGGAGAGCAGTGACTTTGCTCCTAAAGTCAAGATTAATCTGAACTATCGGCCAGGACTCGTCAGCAAGTGAGTAACTGTTGGTCGTCTGTCAGGGATATGATCCCTCTTGCCCTGCACTGGTCCTGCTGGTGGGGACCTATAGACTTCACAAACTTCAAACTAAAAGTGGCCATGTGGGAATATTACAGACAGGTTGGGTGGTGATTAAAAGCAGGAAGGAGGTGTATTAGCCCTTTCCATTGGGGGTGTGTATATGGAGTGTGTTGTGGCTATATCTGAAGTAACACTGAAGAAGCCAATTTGTGAGTAAGAGCAGCTTAGCCCTATACAACCAAAGTGTTTTTGCCAGGGTGGGGTGTAAACCAGCTCAAGGAGTGCTTTACACCATGTGATGGGACTGCCTCTGGTCCTGCAGCTATCTTGGGCTCCTCTGTCTTTGTGCTCTGGATATGTTCCAGTGGTACACATCAGACTGGATCTGGGAAGAGCTCCAGCTGATGGAAAGAGCAGACACGTAAGAGGATTCTGGGAAATGACTGTCTCTGTTTTTCCCTTGACTTAAAAATAAAAGACTTGGGTTTTTTTTCTGACAAACATTTCTGTTTCCCTCCTTTCTCTGCACTGACCCTCTGGAACTTACTGCACAGTCTTGACTCTCACTCTCCAGAACTTCTTTGCGTTTCTTCCGTAGCCAAAAGGACCCAAACCGCTTCGACAGGGACAGGCTCTTCAGTGCAGTCTCCAGGGGCAGCCCCGAGGCTCTGGATGGTTTACTGGAGTACCTAAGGAGGACCTCCAAATTTCTCACCAATTCTGAGTACACAGGTAGACTGATGCTCAGCACTCCATGGACAGGCTTAGCAGAGGCAGTGTTAATGTAGGTGGGGAGGAGAGCAACCTGCCCATGGTTCTTTGCTTTCTCCAGCCTTCTCTCCATTCCTTTATTTCCCTAGTGCCCACCTGAGGATTATATGACATAATTATATATACCCTAAGGCTTTTGCCTCTATTGCAGGCTAAAAGTAAGAGAGACCTTTAAAATAATTGTTGTATTTTGTCCTACAGTGACAGTTAATTTCTTAATCAAGCAGTCAAGATGTGTGCAAAGTACTTGCCCAGCCCTCAATACTCTTTTTCTGCTAGATGCAAAGACTGGCAAGACCTGCTTGATGAAAGCCCTGTTGAACCTAAAAAATGGGAAGAATGACACAATCCCACTTTTGCTGGAAATAGACCAAAAGACACAGAATCCCAGGCCACTTGTCAACGTGTCATGCTCAGACTGTTACTATGGAGGTAAGCTTTCTGTTTGATGCTGTGTCAGGGCAGCTTCCCCATTAGACAGGTGAGATGTGCAGATACAAGGGAGAAAAGGTGTGGTGGTCTGGCAGTTACCCACCCCCTCACACTTTGAAATAACTCAGGCTTGAACTCAGTCAGCTGGAAGTTAGTAAATGAAGCTTTATATTGACAGCTTTGCACAATATACAAGCAGATATTTACAATGCATCACAGATATTTACAGAGAAAAGGTAAGACAGAAACACCACAGCCCTCCCAGAGATCAGAGTCCCTAAGAGGAGTTTCCAACCACCCTACCACCTTCCCCCCACTACTCAGTCTTATCCCACTCTCTGTCTTATGTGCCAAGTAGGTGAGGTAGATCAGGCAGGGGGCTAGCAGCAGGAAACTGGTTAGTGAAGTTGCACAGATCCAGCTAAGAAAGGAGAGGGATATGTAGCAGTGACCATAGCTCAGACAGCTCTGAGTTATCTATGTTTTGGTTCTAACTCTTACACTATCTAAGTAAACAAATGAGTGGAGTAGAATCAAATTTTGTTTTCCTTTCTCAGCCTATAATCTACTTTCTCGTTAAAGTCCTCCAATTAGTTCAAACCAGCACAAGAGGAGATCTTGAGTACATGCAGCACTGCAGCTCTGGTGCACTTACAGTAACAGCCTACTCACCTTTCATTATTGCTGATTCTGGTACTGCATCTTCTTCAGCCTTGAATTACACTTCTGCAACTTTTGAAACAGAAATGATACATATTTAATAACCCAAGAATATGAGAGGGTTTGCTTGGGAAGGCTTGAAGAGCATGTCTAGAAGTGACAAAGCAAGAGTATATTGCTGTTAAAGGATGACTTCTGCTCTTTGGGTTATTTTTCTTAATAGCAGTTGTCTTTATCCTCTCAGAGCTGCTTAAAATCTTTGAGCCAGGCAGGAGTGATTGCCTGGTCCTGTGTTCAGTTTCTGATAGGCTTGAACCTTGTTTTGTGACTCAGTCTTTGCAAGGTGCTTTTCCACTGAACGTTGGGGAAAGTCATCAGCTGCCACCCACTCCCTGCCCAGCACTGAGAGAGACTGCAGGGTTGCTTTGCAGAGCATACAGTGATTGGAGAGTCCTTTGCCTGTCCCCTCTGATGGTGGCACAGAGTGACAGGTTCTGCATTTCCTCAGGCCAGACAGCACTCCATATTGCCATAGAGAAAAGGAGCCTGGATTTAGTGAAGATTCTAGTAGAGAATGGAGCTGATGTCCATGCCAGAGCCCATGGGGAGTTCTTCAGGAAGAAGAAAGAAGGAATTTACTTTTATTTTGGTGAGTTGGTGAAGAACATCTTCCTTTGATTTTTTTCTTAAAATTGCCTTACTATTATGTGTTATGCCACTAATTCTAGTTGAGTTTACCTCTCTCTGTATGTTCTGCCATCTCCACTGTCCTGTAATCAAGCACCCAACTTATTTGAATGGCAGGATCCTTCCACAGACTGAGGTGTTCAGTGAGCATTTGCCATCATCTTTGGGTTGATGTATTTAACCTCATCTGAAGGGCTTTGGACAAAGACAGATACTTGGTTAGTTTAGCCAAATTAGAGGGTCTCAGGCAGTGTTTCCACTGCCCTAGGAAACAAGGAGTAATTGCTTACTGCCAAACACTCTCTGAGTCTAGAGACACTGAGAAAGAACATATGAGCTACACATATTTTCCTAGAGTATTTTTTTATCTTTAATTCCTTTCCACCCCTTTCTCCAAACAATCTCCTAATCTCTTCAGGTGAACTTCCCCTCTCCTTGGCTGCTTGTACCAACCAGTTTGATGTGGTGGAATATCTTCTAAACAATCCCCACCAGAAAGCCAGGATCCAGGAGCAGGACACACAGGGCAACACAGTCCTCCATGCCCTGGTGATGATTGCAGATGACACTGAGGAGAACACCAAGTTTGTGAGCACGACATACGTTGAGATCTTGAAGGCATGTGTGAAGGTTGACCCAACGTGTAAACTGGAGGAGATTGTGAATTATGATGGATTAAATCCTCTGCAGCTTGCAGCCAAGACAGGCAAAGTGGAGGTAAAGGCAACCAGAAGGAGTCCCTGGGGTCAGTGAGAAACAAGGAAGACAGTAATGTACATCCTCAGCATGGCAGTGGGGTTTAACAAAGGAGAATCTTGCATTTAGCCCTTAGTAATGCTGCTAATAGTGGCAGTGACACAGGAAACAATAAAGAAGGCCCTTTCCAGGTCATTCCTGTTAGTGCCCTACAGCCAAGACAGCTGCTCTGGCCCAAAATTGGTTCTATTCCTGGATCTGCTGATAGGAGATGTAGTTAATTGCCTCTTTTTAACCAGCTGGTCTGGTGTTTGGATACACTGAAGTGTGTCATGCAGAAAGCCAAATGTCTTCTATCAGAATGCACTTGTGTCATCCTACACCTTCATCACAGACACCTCTTTCTGGTGTGCCTCTGGTTTCTCTTCAGATCTTCAGGCACATCATCCAAAGAGAGATCAAAGACCCAGTGTACAGGCACCTATCTCGCAAGTTCACCGAATGGACCTATGGACCTATCCACGTCTCTCTCTATGACTTGTCCTCTATAGACAGCTTCGAGGAGAACTCTGTGCTGGAGATTCTGGCATACAGCAGTGACACACCAGTGAGTGCTTTTACTGGAAGTCAAAGGCAGCAGCACTTCTTTCTGCCTTTCTGTAGTGTTGGTGTGTAATTATGCAAATCAGTAATGTGGTCATTTCACCTGATTGCTTTTCTGGAAGAGAAAAGCATGATGGAAGCATTTGCATATTTGATTGTGTATCGCCTCTGACAACAGGAGAGAAATTTGTGATCCTTTTGTTGTCCTAACCTGAGCATGTCCAAATTCCATGATCAAGCCAAGCAGAAATAGCTTCTTATGGGATGGTTGATTTCTCTGATGCTAAAACACCTGACTGAAGAAACCCTTAGCAATCCCCCCCAAAACTCTAGCCCTGCCAAAGGCAGTCCTCTGGTGAATCTGCGTTCTGCTTGGCACATGGGTACAGTTTTACTGTTTGTTTTTCTCCACAGAATCGCTACAAGATGGTGGTTTTGGAGCCACTGAACAAACTCCTCCAGCAAAAATGGGAAACGTTTGCTTCCAAGAGATTCTACTTCAGTTTTGTCTCGTACTTGTCATTCATGATCATCTTTACAGCCATTGCCTACTATCAACCCTTACGGGTCAAGGTAGGGCAAACTTTCTTTTGTCTGGAAAGGCCTGAATGGTTGGAGCTGAGTTGAAAAAGGTGCAGGGTGGTTCTCATCACTGCCCCTGCCTGTCTTACAGTGATTTGAGATGTTTTGTTTTTATCTTGCAGCCTTCATTTCCAGTGGAGTTCACAGCTGGAGGCTTCCTGTGGGTCTCTGGACTGATCATTATCCTGCTAGGAGGTGTTTATCTAATCTTTGCTCAGGTATGGGGATTTCTTCTCTAGTTCCATTGTAAGAGAGGGAATAAAGGAAACTGTCACTGTCATGGAGGCAACCGATTCAGTTCTCCTGACCTCAGGATGTGCATGAGTGGATGACAGGAGGGAATCCTCCTCCAAGACACTGAGAATGTCAGCAGGACCTAGCAGTGACGGGGGAGTGGCACAAGCCAGGTTGCTGGGCAAGAAGAGGAATAGATTCACAACAGCAAATAATGAAGGCAGACTTCTGTGATTTATGGTACTGAAATGCATCCTTGGCATTTAATGCAGTCTATTAATAAAGGCATGGGGCTGAGCCATGATTCAGCCCTTGTTTATTCTTGCCCGTTATAACTAAGGCCCTCTTTTCATCTTGGAAGGATGGCTGGCTGAAATTTGGGATCTTAAAAAATTAAAGCACGAAGAGGAGCTGATGGAGCAAACCTTTCCCCCGAGCAATAGGCTATGCTGGGCAGGAATCAATCTCTGGCACGCCCTGGTTTTTGATGAATGGCTACCATTGATTTTTCTCTATCAGAGTCTGTACTTGCGGAGGAGACGCCAGTCCCTGAAGACTATGTGTTCTGACAGCTGCATTGAGATCTTGATGTATGTCTCTTGAGCTTTTTGCACAGTGAAAGCATGGGTGAAATTGCTTCTCTGCTGTGCGCAGCTAAGTTGCCCTAATGTTACAAGCGAGGTGGTGAGCAGGAAAGATTCATTCTCTGCCACTCTCTCCTCTTTCCATCCCTTCCCTGCTTGCTTTTCCTACCTGCTGCGTCTTGCCCTAACCCTTTGTTGTAAGAGACTTTGCTGGGTAGGGTCTGTCCTCGGATTTAAAGCAAGATGCAGTGAAGGTCAGACCCTCAATCACGCCACAGTTAACAACATGTGCTTGTTGAAAGAAAAAAAAGAGCTCAGGTTCTCAATCATGCTGCCACTGTGGCTCAGAACTGCCTGAAAAGAAAAGAACTCAGTTTTCTGAGGGGGAAGTGTGTAGAGATGCACGTCTGTGTCTGTATGCATGGGTGCATGTCTGTGTGTGTGCATGTGTCTGCATGTCTGTGTCTGCATGTGTGTGCATGTATCTGTGTGCATGTCTGTGTGCATGTGTGTGCATGTCTCTGTCTGTGTGTCTGCATGTCTGTGTGCATGTTTGTGCCTGTGCATGTCTGTATGACTGCGTGTGCCTGTCTATGGCTCTGTGTGTGTGTCTCTGTGTGTGTGCATGTCTGTATGTCTGTCTGTGTGCGTGTGTGTGCATGTCTCTGTGTCTGTGTGCAAGTTTGTGCCTGTGCACGTCTGTATGTCTGCGTGTGCCTGTCTGTGTGCATCTGTGTGCATGTGTGTGCATGTCTCTGTGTCTGTGTGTACATGCCTGTGTCTGCATGCCTGTGTGTGCCTGTGTCCATGCCTGTGTGTGCATGTCTGTGCATGCCTGTGCCTGTGTGCATGCGTGTCCACACGTGTGCACGTGTGTCCGCACGTGTTCCTAAGTGCTAACATTTTTTCCACGTGATATCAGTTAGGTGAGCTACGTCAAGCAGCTCAGAGTTTCCATGCTGTGAGACAAATCTGTTCATAACAAAGCTGCAGCAATTTGTGTGTCTGGTTACAGCAGGATTTGCTTATATAAACTGCCTGATTAACTGCCGCTCTATGTGCCCTGTGCAGCCTCGTAAAATGTGTGTGCTTGCCCTTGCCAAGCAGAGCAGATCTGCAAACGGCCCTTTTGTGACGAGGTGAGTCACTGTGTCACTCATTCTGTCTCTCTCCAGCTTCATCCAGGCTTTCTCATTGCTGCTGTCAGCAGTCCTGTACGGTGCAAGCTCAGAAAACTATGTGGTAGTGATGGTGTTCTCCCTGCTGCTGGGCTGGGTGAACACCCTGTACTACACCCGGGGCTTTCAGCGCACTGGCATCTACAGTGTCATGATACAGAAGGTCAGTACTGCAGAAAACTCTTGGATGGGAAAGCTTCTGGGTGTGAGCAAATAACAAAAGTCCTGCAGTTTATTCTCTCAAGGGCGTGAAAACTGCAAATGGAATCAGTGAGCTGACTGTGGAAGCAAAGACACTGCAGAAGGACGTTAGATCAGTGCCTTTAAGGAAGCACAGTTGTGGCACACCACTAGTTCCCTGTCCTTGAATACAGCAAGTGACAGTAGCTGACACTTGTCTGTCATAGAACAACTCAAATCTGGCAGTCAAAATTGGTGCCAGTTCCGTTGTTATGTTCCCAAGCCCATAGAGGAGTCTGGGACTAGAACGCCAAGACAAAGCAGAGGTGAAATCATGGAATGTCAGGGGATGGAAGCGACCTTGGAAGATCATCTGGTCCAGCCTCCCTGACAGAGCAGGAAACGAGGTGCCAGGAAAGATTTCTGAGCCTCACTTGTGTGAAACCCAGTGGAGGTGGAAAAGAAAGAGAGAGGTGTGATGAAACAGCCATAGTGGGGAACTTTCATGGTATTTCTTTCTTTCCAAGAGCCTGTGCCTACAGACATAACATCAAACTGGTTCAGGTAGTTCTCTCAGGTTAAGATACCAATGATGTTACTTACCTGAGCAAGCCATTAAACATACATTAGTAGTTTAAGAAGCTGGATAAAAGCATTTTCCAGCTTAATTTCAATACTGTTACTGGGACCTAGTTTATGATGTGTACAACAGGAGCTCCTCCTGGTGATTTCCTGGGAGACAAAGGGTGGCAGCTCCTCCTCATTTGTGTTTCAGATTATCCTGAGAGATCTGCTGCGTTTCCTCCTGGTCTATATGATCTTCCTCTTTGGCTTCGCGGCAGGTAAGGACCTGCTCAGCAGTATGGTCTAGGCAGGGACTGCATTGTTCTGAGGAAGATTCACATTCTGCTTTCCTCATAGCTCTGGTTACCCTGATAGGGGATGCTCCTGTGGCCTCCCAGAACAAGTCACTTGCTCACCTGGAGAGCAGCGGGAGCCACGCTATGTACGGCGGCTTGCTCGGTGTCTCCCTGGAGCTCTTCAAGATCACCATTGGGATGGGTGACCTGGACTTCCAGGAACATACCAGATTCAGATACTTTGTCATGCTCCTGCTGCTTCTCTTTGTGATCTTCACTTACATTCTGCTGCTCAACATGCTGATCGCCCTGATGAGCGAGACTGTCGTAGACATTTCTGGGGACAGCAAAAGCGTCTGGAAGCTGCAGGTGAGGAATGGTGAGGCTCAGCAGTCAGCTCATGGCCCAGACTCCTACCTGTGTCTTACTAGGTCATGGCCCAGACTCCTACCTGTGTCTTACTAGGTCATGGCCCAGACTCCTACCTGAGTCTTGTTAAGTCATGGCCCAGTCTCCTACCTGAGTCTTCCTAGGTTATGGCCCAGACTCCTACCTGAGTCTTCCTAGGTTATGGCCCAGACTCCTACCTGAGTCTCATAACACAAAATCATCACAGTTGAAAAAGACCTCTAAGATCAAAGCCAACCATCAGCCCACCACCACTGTGCCCACTGAACCACCTCCCAAAGTGCCATCCCTGCAGATTTTTTGTAACATCTTCAGGGATGGTGACTCCACCACCTCCATGGGCAGCCTGTCCCAATGCCTGACCATCCTTTCATAGAATCATAGAACGGTTTAGGCTGGGAGGGACCTCAAAGATCATCCTTTTCAGATGTATTTCAAACTGATGCTGTTGGCATGGCCACCAGGCAGTCCAGTGCATAAGGAACTTGGGAGAGTAACTGACTGTTGCTATTAAACTAAGGAGCACTTTGAGATTGGGTTCCAACATGATTTTCTAAGTCAAAGTAGTTTGTGTTTGGGAGAGATTTGATCCAAACAGAGGGGCTGGGCTCTGTGTGCTTTGTTTTCTCCCTGACATGGGCTTCTTCTTTCAGAGGGCTATTGCTATTCTAGAAATAGAGAAGGCTTGGCTGTGGCGCCAAGGTGGGAAGAGGAGATCTGGCTGCTTCGTGTCAGTGGGCCTCAATAAGAAAGATGAGAGGTGGTGTTTCAGGTAAGAGGGAGGCACCATTGCCCCTTATGCTCCAGCCTAGTAATCCCAGGATTCACAGGGTGGTGACTCTGGACCACCACAAGGAATTGCAGCACTGACTCAGCCACCTGTTCCTGGGTGTGTTCACAGTGGTTGGTGACTGCAGTGATGGAAGATTGAGAGCTGGCTGAGCCACTGGCATTGTCACCAAGGTGTGCTGTGTCCTGTTCAACCCACACCTGTGCAAGTGGTTATGATGGCAGGGTGCCTGCAATGATGCCTTCTTTGCTGCCAGGGTAGCTGTGCCCAGAGCAGGCTGTGGTGGGAGGGATGCAGGCTGCTGGTCCCTATGCTCAGGAACAGGCAGCACGAGAAAGCAGCAGCCTTCCTCACATACAAGGGATGAGAGGGCAGGTGAACCTTGCTCCACCCAGTGAACCCAACTGCAGGCAGTGCTTCTGTAAGTCCAAGATGTTAGAGAGCAAGTATAGAAAGCAGAACCTAGGAACTCCTGTGTTAAGCAGGTTCCCTGGAAGGAACTGAAGTGTTTCAAAACAACAGAGACCAGCACACAACATGCAGGAGGAGAAGGTACTTGCCTTGTGGAGCTTACACTACAGAAGATCTGTACTCAGAGAAAATCTCTGTAGGGTGTTGTTGCTGCAGCCAAAGCGTTAGGATTGTGTTGGCAGGGTGAGCTGGGTTGGCATGCTGCAGGACAGCGAGGGATGGCCTGAAGTGCTGTGCTCTGTGCATCAGTAAATGCAATGCTCTGTGCGTCAGTGTCTGTTCTATTTTATCTCTCCAGAGTAGAGGAAATCAAATGGACAAATTGGGCAAAGGACGTGGGAGTTCTTAAAGAAGAGCCTGGAAACATCACTGATTCAGAAATAAATCCAGAAGGTAAATAATGGAGAAAGGTCTTCAGGGTCCTTTTAGCTTCTGCTCAGCAACCACTCCTGGCATTTTACCGTGCCTCTGGTAACAAATTTTAAGCAGGCCAACTTGCAGATGAAGTTGCTTCCACACAGCATCCCTCAGTGGTAGCAGCAGCACTTGTGAGCTGAGAAAATAAAGAATCAGAGGAGGTATGGACTTGGTCAGAGTTTGGGAACCACTAATGGGAATGAAGGAGATGCTGTTCCTACTTACCTCTGATAGAAATGGGCAGGCAAAGCTGCTGAGAAAAGCAAGGGCTGTGCTTCCCTGTGACTCAGCAGCCCAAATGCTGGGTGGTTTTTCTAGGAAAAGGGAAATGTAGGCCTACTCATACTGCAAGGGCTTTGCTAGCACAAACCAGGGCACTGGCACTGGCAACTTCATCCTGCCTAAGATAATTGTGTTTGCTTCCCTTGTTACACCTGGGGAGCAACTCTCTGGAAAATGAAGAACTGCTGCCTTCCCTAGAAATTTTTTTTTTTTTTTTTTTTGTCTTGGCAGAGCCTGGGCAGAAGCTGCAGCAAATTTAAACACAGTCCCCAGTTCTTCAGCACAGGTTTATCCCAGAGGCCAGTTTTGTAGGAGTGGGAAGGTTGCAACACTTGGAGCACTACCTGTTGTATGTTGGGTTTTCCCTAAACCTGCACCCTTCTAAAAACTGAATCCCTTTGTCAGCTTCCTGCTGACAGAGGGCTGCTGTTTTTATGTCTCCTGCTGTAGAGACAAGATCATGGAAACAGATGCCACAGAAACAACTGAGATCAGCTGGCCCAGAGGAGCAGTCACTATTGCAGTCCCAGCTGTCAGCAACCGAGATGATGCCTCTACAGAGACAAACCAGAAATCTTTAGTAGGTTTTCTGGATTACAATCTTGCTTCCATCCTCAAAGGAGTAGTTCTTCCTATAGCAGCTGGAAGAATTTGAAGGCATTATCAGTATTAAAGTGCATTTCATTGAAGACTGTGGTTCAGCCTGTGGCTTTAAGTATTTCCATGCACTTTAATCATTAATTTCCTCTGAAGAAACTCTTTTTACTCAGCTTTTTCTGCCTGACACTGTCTAAAGGTACAAGAGCAAGATCCCAGGGGCAGTGGGTTGTGGTCTTTGGGAAGGCAGTGCTTTGGGCTGTGTAGAAGCAATGCTGTTTGCCAGAGAGTAGCAAAAGATGGAGTGACCCATCTAAGAATGGGTCAGCCTGTCCTTCTTGTGTCACAAGAGACTGCACTGGAATGCTTGGGGGGAAAAAAAGAGTGTTGTAGAGGCATCAAAAGTTGCTAAGGATGGAGCTGGCTTCTGTGCAAAACACATCAGTAAGGGATGGGAGTGGAGAAATACTCAGTCTTCAAGAGCCACACCGAGTCTGTCAGCACCTGCAGTGCTGAGTGTTCAGCCCCCATCAGGCTTCCTGGTTTACCCTGCTGCAATGAAATCACTTACACAGTGTGCACATTTGCTTAAGAGCACTTTAATGTGGATTTCCTCCACCGGTGAACTTCTGAAGAATTTGCCTCTCACAAGATGCTTTGTCTCTGTAGAAAAGAGCAGCAGAGTCCTGCTGAGAGGCAGCTGGGCCAAAACGAGGTTAATGTTTCCTGCCAGCCTTAGTGGGCATCCTGTCTTGCAGTAAAAGATTGCAAGGAGCTCGTTGCTTTGTGTAATGTGCACACTGCCTCGGGCAGGGTGGAGAGCACTCTTTAAATGTTGGGGGGAAAAAGATTAAAATGAGCCTGTCTGCCTTTCAGCCCACAGCATGCAGCATTTCTCTAAACTGTCAATGCCTCAGGTTTATTTAATTGAAAATGTTCATCCTTAGATGTATCTTCAGAGCTTCAGCCTCTCTCAGAAAGGAAGAGATGTGATCAGCGAGGAACATAAGATCACATTCCTGATTATATTTCACCCAGCACTGTGCTGACCTCACTGCTGGGCAAGTTAACTCTCTGTTTTTCACAACCTCATGTCAGTTCGTGCAGCCACAGCTGGAAATGGAGCAGCTGATGTGGCACTGGGTGCAGCTTTCCTGCAGGGAATGGTGAGGGACAGCCCTCAACAAACTGCGGGCTACAGAAGTTGGCAGCACATTTCCTTCAGCAAGATAAACTCTGCAACTCTCCTGTCTTTGATCTCTGCTCTGAGCAGGTGGAGCTAGGAGGTTTGTCTTTTGCAGACATTCATCTCAGTCCTGTTGCCTACTGCATGCACATGGCTGGCAGCAGAAACTTTGCTTCTGAATCTGACTCCCTGTCACTCCAGCCAGGTTCTTCCCCTGTGCTGGACAAGTCCTCTGCAGCCTCTCTGCACTGGGGCTTTGAATTGTAATTAACTTTTCTCACTCCAGCTTCTGCTGTTTTCTTGCTTTGCAAAGCCCTCAGCTGCTTTTTCCATCTATGGCTTTGTCCTAAGTGTTCCCAAGATTTGGCAAGGTGCTCATATTGCACAAAGGGATCATCTGGCATACAGTAATCTATCACTGTGCTTGATGCTTCGCTGTGGTAGGGACACTCTGAGATTCTCAAGAAATGGAGAGTCAGATCTGCCATCCCTGCCTGGAATCTTCATACACAACCAAAGAGGAATCTGCCTTCCCAGAAGTGCTTTTGATGGCTGTGAGCTGTGGCAAGCTTCCTTTCAAGATAACCTGCCTCAAGCCTTTCCTTGAACCTGCTTCTCTTTTAAATCCCTCTCTTAAGCTTGCAGTATTAGTTTTATCTTTTGATCTGCATCAAAAAAATGTTCCCAGCCATCTTGTGGCTGCTGCAGATCAGGGATGTGGCATTCCCTGTGCTTCAAACCATGGCACAGACCACCAGTCCCAGCCCTCTGAAGCTTGGGTGATAGACACCAGGCAGGGGTAGGCACATGCACCAAACAGCTATGTCAGGTTGCTCAGAAGTGCCCCTGCTGTTGTACAGGTTTTTGAGGTGCTATGGAAAAACTGAGATTTCTGAAGAGTTAAAACTTCTCAGCAGCAAGAGATGAGTCTGCACCAGAGGGACTCGCATCAGTAACCTCCCAGGTTTCTGCATTGGTGCTGCACACAAAGCTCCTCTTTGGTTTCACCAGCTCGACCACTTCCCATTTTGGTCACCTTACCAACGGGACACTGGGCTGGGGTTTACTCTGTGGGATGTCTGCACTTCCCTACCTGCTGGTTCAGAGCTTTGAAGGCCCAACAGGATTTTTGGGATCCACTCTTAATATCCTAATGTTTGTCAGGGAACACTTCTGTCCTTTTCTCAAGAGATGAGGTGGCCTCTCCCTTCTGCCTCTTGTGTCAGTTAAACCCACCTGCAAGTGAACCCACCCTCTGCAAAGGGAGAGGCTTTGCAGGGCTCTCACCTGAGGAAAAAGAAATCTTTCACAACTGGCAGTGAAGGAATAGCTGCAATTTCTGTCCTCTATCTGCTCTGTAAGTATGAGCCACAGAGATCCTGCAGGCTCAGCCATGCCCTGAAGAAGACACCAGCAGCTCTGGTTACTGCCCATGCAGAGTTATGGATGCTCAAACCCTCCTCTCTGGGGCTGAGTCAAAGCTGCCTGGTTCCTGGCAGGGTTGGGAGATGAATGCAGATGTTGTTGCTTCCAAACACCTTCTCCTCTACTCAAGCACACTTTGCTTGGCCAATGCTCCTTGTGGCCTTTCTGCTGGCCTCCAAATTCCTCCTGCTGCACACTGATCTACCTCACCACTTAGCTGTGCAGTTTTCTTGAAAGAAACTTCATGTCTGGTTTGTGTGGCTCCAAGTCCCCTTCAGGGCCGTTTTCATCATGGCTATAGGTGAAAGCAAGACTTTCCTGTTGCTTAAATGCTTTGCACAGTTTGTTGTTGTGGTTTTTTCACCCTCTGCTTCGCTCAAAGCATGCTCTGAGGCGGAAGGCAGCATGAGAAGCATGTCTGTGTCTCTCTTGATTCCCTCTGTCTTCAGCTCTCTGTGACCCCACCTGCATCTGAGCATACTTTCCATTGCCTCTGTAGCTAGCAGAAGGAGCCTTTGAAATGTGACAAGCAAAAGGCCTCAGACAAAGAACAGATGCTTTATGTAAGTCCACACAAGCTGCAAAGAGCTATTTCTGAAGCCATGCAGATGGCAGATTTCTCTGGACTGTTCTGGGGCTAGCCATCAGCTTGCTGCTTCTATGTTCTGTTACCAAATTCCCTTCTTTTTTGGGAGTCTAATATAAAATTGGAGGAGTAAAAAAAAAAAAAAAGACATTTAAAAAGAAACCTGTTCCACTTTGCAACCTCACATCTGCTTCAGCAGCACAAATAGAAGTGGGGCCAGATAGGACTATGCAAAGCCTCAGAATGGTGTGGCTGTGGCTGCTTCATGGCTGGCACACAACTGTTAGTAAAATCTGAGTATGAAGAGAGTTTGCTTCACTTCTTCTTTTGACTTAGCTTCCCCCCTACACCTTCCCCAGATTGAATTCATTATGTGTGTGGTGCTACAGCACTTCTGGATGGTGAGGATGGTTCTCAAGTGTTTAGTTAAACACAGGGACTCTCTAGAAGCAGCGAATTTCAGACAGCTTAGGAAGTGTCTGTAATTTGTGGCACTCTTGTCTGGGAAATTTACGCTTCTAGGCAGAGAATCACGTCTCTGGGATGGCTTTCTCCCCTCTCCCCACCTTCCCGAAGGATTCTCTGTGGAATCAACTCTTCTGCTTGCTCAGCATTTGCTCCTTTAGCACTTGTAACAACAGCACAGTGCATCCGACGAGTACTTGCCACACAGCACTCTGAGAGCATGAACTGGCTGGGAGGAATCCTGTGCTGGCCTGCTCCAGACGAGGGTCAACATTCCAGAGAAACAAGGGATCAACAGAAACCAAGGAGTTGGTGGTGGAGGAGAGAAGAGATATGCAGAATCCCTGAACACACCCTGGGCATCCTGCCACAGATTGTCAATGTTTCTGACGCCCACAGTGCACAAAATAAAAGGGGAACACCAAGTGCTCTGTGTGCCTGGTGCGAGGGCGGGAGGGGAACCTCTTGCACAAAAACATTACTATGAGGAGCATCTGAGAGCTGACATCTCTCTTAAATCCCTGCTGTGAGCTGACTTGAGGCAAGCTGCTTGCACATCTCAGTGTCGTGTGCCACGTCCATGGAGCATGCCTGGAAGGGCAGTGTGGACAGTGCAAACGCAGACCCTCAGGGCCTTTCCAGATCCTGTTTGCTCTTGGTGCACCAAAGGTGTTGGTGGACAGAAATGGAGACACTGCTGAGAAAATGCCTTTCAGCAGCAGAGGTTTAACTTTCAGTGGGTCTTTGCATCTGCAGTCTGATTAAAATGTCACTGGTGTACTCCTTGAAATCTTGGCTAGGAAATGCACAGCAGAGTCACTTTGTCTCAGCAAGCACAATGAGATGTGCAGCCCTAGGCAATCATCAGGGGAAGAGAGCAGCCTGGTCCCTCCAGTCCTCCTCCTTCCTTCACCTTGAAGCTGGAGATGAGGAGACTGCTGCTGTATCTCCTCTTCCTGCTGAGTGAGTCTTTGCTCTCTATTAACATATAGTAGAAAACAGAAGTTGTCAGCTGGAAACAAAATAATTTCTGGAGATTCAGATTGATCCCTTAATGTAGGAAGTTCAGGATGTTTGCACTTGTGGAAATCCTTCATTTGCAAGGGTTGTAGGTTGGACTTGGTGATCCTGAGGGGCTTTGCCAACATGGATGTTTCTGTGCTTCTGAGATCTCTTCCAGCCACTCCTCACACAGCATTCCAGTACCTGAAGGGGTCCTGTGACAAAACCAGGAAGGGACTTTTTATAAGGGCTTGTGAAAATAGTACAAGAGGTTATGGATGTCTTCTGCCTGGAGGTGTTCAAGTTCAGGTTGGATGAAGCCTTGAGCAACCTGGGTTAGTGGGAGGTGTCCTGCCCATGGCAGAGGGCTTGGAACTAGGTGATCTTCCAATCCAAGCCATTCTGTGAATCTATAAATGCCTGCTAGTTTGATTCCATATGACAGAATTTCTGTTTGCCTGGTTCCTTTTCCAGAAGACTCAGTGCTTCATCTGCTTCCTCCAGCTTGAGCATTCCCCTTCAAGAATTCATTTCATGCCCCGATCAGCCTCACACGTTCCCTGACAAGCTTTGTGCTTCCAGTGTCTTTGGGAAAAAAAATTAGTTATTAATATTATTCTTTTGATCAAAGCTCTCTGCAGCTTGCTTTGCTGCAATTTTAGGCTTAGCAGCAACATTTATGCTCTGCTGTTTGCCTTATTTGGGTTTGTTTTCTGCGTGATGTACAACCACGTCTTACTTCTGCTAATCTCTTGGTTCTCGTGTTTGTCATTCCACTGGGTAGCTCCCAGCTTTATAAACACTAATAATAATAATAAACAAACTAGAGATGCCCACAGAAGTTACTGATGTTTCTTGATTTGGCGGATGCAAGGTCGAGGTGGAAGCATTGATGAAGCCTCCTATCCTCGTGTGCTTCTGTAGAGCTTTTCTAGTGTAAACTTTGGGCTTGTTGTTTGGGGTTTGTTTTGTTTTGGTTTTGTGTAGTTATTTATTTATTTATTTATTTGTGGTTTTGCACTGATGAAAGTGGCAGTGGAGAAAAATGGAGCTCTCAGACCTGGCGGATCTTGGTTATTCTTCGAATGAGTCCAACAGCTCCGTGCTGAGCATCCGAACTGGATGCAGAATTCATCTGGAGAGTTGGCTGTTGGCTGCTCACACCATTTGTTTTATTTCTTCTCTCAGTTTAAGTAGAGTGCACTTAATTTCAATGACTAAAGTGCACTCTGAGTCATCTCTGCTGGAAATCCCTGTGAGAAGGGAGCCAGGAGCAAAAAGTTGAGGTAACTGGGCTTTGCAGGATGGCAGCAGCAAAGCTCTGGCAGGGCTGAGCATCCTCTGGTTCCCAGGGCAAACACCATGCAAGGTTAGGTCCCTGCCCAGCATCTTGCCTCTTTGCTGCCTGCTTGAGAATTGTCCTTCATTTCAGAACCAGATGAATGTCCCAGGGTGCTTGTTTGGACAAATCTGAAATTGTGGCTTTGCTTTAAAGGCAGTTTGCTGGAAGTCTTTGTGAATGTGTGGTTGTCATTCGGCTGATGGAGTGGAGACACTCAGAGCATCTCCAAGTGAACGTGGCCATTTGAGCTGGAAAAGTGAGATTTGCACAGCAAGGCAGTACTGCAGGAGATTCTGCCTGCCTCTGAAAAGGCTCCATCCCCTCTGCTTGGGGCACATTTCAGGAAGCAGAAGCAAAGGCTAAGAGCTTACACTGTCTGTGTGTTTCATGTCATTGCTCCACTTGTGGTATTTCCTCTGTGCTTTCTGAGCCAGGCTGGGAAATGAGATGGACTTGACTGCATGAAAAATTAGAGCCAGGAAAGACTCTGGATGGATACAAGGGCAGAATTTGACCTCTTGTTAGTTATATTTAAAATGCTAGACTGCATGTTTAGACACAGGCTCAGCTGCAGTTGGATTCTACCAACTCAGAGCAAAGACTTGAGGTCGGAGTAGCTCAGAAAATTCAGACTTTGTACTTTTTGGGTTTTGCTCTAGTTTCAAACACAGACAAAGTTCGTGACTGGAGTCACCTGGGCTTGCTCCTGAGATCAGTGTGAAGTTGTCAAAGTTATAATCTGGTTGTCAGAGGTTTGGTGATACAGTAGAGCACAGCTCAGTGCTTGGATTGACAGCGTTTGTCATTGCCGCTTGCCTTCCCTGCATCATCCTACTCTGTGACATTTGCAGTCTGTCACTTAGATTCGAGTATATTTATCTTCCCAGCCTGTGCTTTTACTGAAGTGTTAACACTCTTACAGAAATCAAGAGCTGAGGTGTGAACAGCAATAAGGGCTGGCTTGCCACAGAGCATTGCCACAGCTAGAAGACCAGTATCAGCCCCTGGCTTTGTAGGCAAAAATGCCTATTTACACCAGCAAGTGCCCGTGGGGAAACTGGAAAAGAAGTTGCCTTTGGGATGCCAATTCACTTGCAGCTCTGTGAATAATGACTAAAAGTTTTTCCTTCTTGGATGGCTGGTTTTTATATCTGTTTTGAGAAGTTGTCAGCCTTGGAGCAGTGCAGCATCCTCAGCAGAGTATCCATCACGTTTGACATCAATTTGCTCCCTCGCTGCCAAGCTTTGAGTTTCTCGTTGCCATACTCAAATGTTCATAGAATCATAGAATGGTTTAGGTGGGAAGGGACCTTGAAGATCATCTAGTTCCAACCCACCTTCTTCTCTTCTTACCAGGTTTATGACAGTGCTGCTACTGTGGGGAACAGTCTCTTCTGCTGCCTAAACAGCTTCTTCTTTTATCTAGTTGGGTTCAGTGTCTGCTCTGTTGAATATCAACTTCATGAGCAGCAAATCCTCTGGTGCCACCCTGAAGTGACACAGCACTTGCACAAGCCCTGGAGTTTTGTTTCCTCTCCTGTCTAAACACAGGCGTGGGAGCTTCAGCTAGTGGGAATGCTTTGTGATACCCAGGATGGACTTCCACAACAGAACAGCAGGGCTTGTCTTACTTTACTTTTCATCAGGCTGGGCCCTTTGTTAAGTGAAATCAGTGAAATCTCCATAGCTTGGCATCTTCTCTCCTGCCAAGTGCTGCTGCTGTCGTGGTGGGCAGGGTTCAGGGGGAGCTGGTGCTTGTGACTCTACAGATTACAATCTGCACTCATTTATTTATTTGTTTTCAGTGGTCAAGTCCTTGAGGAGCTTTAATGCTGACAGTGACAAGACAGGGATCACACCACACAACCTCTTTGTTGTGGCCCATGGTTCTTCAGCACTCAGATGGGAACACGAGGAAGGAACAGAAGAAAGGAAAACACAAGCAGCCTTCCCAGGTCTTTCTGAATGTGTGTGGCCTGAAGTCTCTTAGCTTCTCACTTTCTACAGCTGTTAGCACAGACTCCTTCATTTGGGACCCAGAATTGTTCCTTGGTTTTGAGGGGCCCATGAGTGGTGTTTGAGCTTCTTTGGTGTGAGGTGTACCTCCTCAGCCTGTGATTCTTCACCATGCTTCTCCCTTCACCCACAGCTAGGCTGTGGCACTGCACAGAAAGGCTGTTGCTCTTTTAACCAAATGGCAGGATCAAGTGGCTGGGCTTTTGCAGTACTTCCTGACATCCTGCATCACTTCTGGGGCTGCAGCAGCCATGGCACCCACCAACTGTCAAGAGTTACGTTGTCAGCTTGGTCTGAAGCCCATAAAGAGCTGGAAACTGCTGTGTGCTGACTATTGGGCCTGTGAGGGAAGAGAAATGGATGGGGCTAGGCTGGGGAAGAGGAGCCAACCACAAGTGGTTGCTATAGAGATAACCTATATCACGCTGAGCAGATTGCCCAGGCTGTGTGGCAGTCAGCGTATTTGCAGTTTCAGAGTTAAAAAGGAACTTCTCTACCCACCCCGAGCAGAAATTGGCAGACTCAAAGAGCAGTCTCCATTTCATACAGCCGTGCAGCCATTTCCTAGTTTGGTGCTTGGACTTTCTCACTGCACCTCCAAGCCTCCCTTTATCACCAGGATTTGATGGGCGAGTCACTTCCAGATCCTGTCCTTGGCCTGGGCCATCTCTCCTGACTTCACCATTCAGACAGTGGGAAGGATGGTGACTTGCAGGAGAGGAAAAAGTGATTCAGCTCAAAACCACACTGGAATCCAGCTAATTAAGAGACATTGGCAGAGTGGGTGGGCGGCCACCCTGGCACACAGATGGTTGTTTGGCAATGCACTGCCAAAGGACTCTGCCTCATTGTGCCACATGTTCAGTCTCCCTGTCTGATGGCTTTTCTCCTTAGGCTGCAGAGCTCACCAGCAACCAGTGGGCCCCAGAAGAGCTGCAGAAAGCTAGAGGTGACTGGTTTGTGCTGCTCACCTGTGAAGATTTTGACAGTTTCCTTTCAGAGCTGGAGAGAGATACTCTGAGTGTTTCAGGTAGAAGAAATCCCCCTCCTGACATGTCTGCTTTCACTGTAACTCACAGAGTGGACCTGTGATGGTTGGGAGTTACATGGCTCAGGGAAAGTAAATGCATCTCCAGATCTTACCTCTTCTGGTAGCCATTTGCCCAGCAACAGCAAAACAAAAAAAAAACCTCTGTCCAGTTCTGGGCCCCCCAGTTTAAGAGGGACAGAGAACTGGTTGAGAGAGTCCAGCACACAGCCACAAAGGTGATTAAGGGAATGAAACAGCTCTGTAACAAGGAGAGACTGAGGGAGCTGGGACTCTGCTGCTTAGAGAGGAGGAGACTGAGAGGTGACCTCAGCAATGTTTATCAGTATGTGCAGGATGAGTGGCAGGAGGCTGGAGCCAGGCTCTGCTGGGTGATGCCCACTGACAGGACAAGGGGCAATGGGTGGAAGCTGAGGCTTTGCAGTACACACCCCACGCTCAGTGTTTCTGCTAGCACACAATCCTGGGTGTGCTCAGGGCAGCTGATCTCTGTTGAACTCTCTCTCTGTAGTTTTAAGATGCAGACCTCGTCCCCATAGCCTTCAGAACTGTCAGGAATTTCTGCAGCACCTGCAGCCTTGTGTCTGAAGGCAGGGATGAGGAAGCGTTCAGCTGCCTGGCAGCAAGGCGCAGGAATGCTGCGTAGGCAACCCTGCAAGGTTTCAGTTCACCTTTCACTTTCTCTCCCATTGCCTTCCCACTTCTTTCCTGTTTCAGCTGAAAATATTCCAACTGAAGCACCAGAGCACAGAGTCACTAATGCCAGTGGTGATAACAAGCTCCCTTCTTGGCTGGAGGAGGACCAAGAGGAGGAAGGAAATGGCTTGTGTACATGGTGAAGTATGTTTGAACACTCAAGCCATGGTCTGTCATGGACTGACAGAGCCTGGGGAGCTCCTCTACCATGAGCTGCAGCTCCTGCTGAAATGACAGCTGAGTAGACCTGGTGCAGTGTGAGATTGCTTGTGCACTGATTGACTGCACAAAGAACTGGGCAGGTTCTGAGCAGAGATTGCTTTTATTCTGGATGGATCAGGGAGCACTGAGCCAGAGGATTTTCAAAGAGCAAAAGCATTCATCCACAAGATGATGGCAACACTGTATAAGAAGTGCTCTGAGGTATTACTCCCTGCTCTCACTCTTCAGCAGGCTTTATTTAAGCTGCCTCTTGACCAGAATTTGGGACTGTGCAGGTTCGTTTCCATTAGGATGGAAAAGCACTTCTGCAACTCAGATGTACTCTCAACATAACTCTGCTTACATCTTAGCAGTTTTGATCTCAGGAATGCTGTAGACATAAAAGCCTGATTTGTGTGCTCAGAAATCCCTGGCTCTGCCACGCTTGGAGCTCAGCCAGGACTATCTCTGCTTTCTTGTAAGGTGACAGCCATCCCTGTCTTCTGGATTTCTGTCTCTAGTCCCATATTATAATATCTGCACCTGCAATCACAGAAGCAGCAAGCAGACCTCTCTCTTCAGCCTTGCACCTTGCCAGTCTTGTTGGCTCCAGCCACATGCTCTTAATGAAGGCTCTCAGCTGCTTTCTCTGCTGAAGCTGAGAAGTGTGTTCCACACACTGACTTTGAGACTGTCTCTACTTCTCAAATACTCCAAGCAGCAGCATATTTTAACTTATTAATTGATAGTGGAAAGGGGAANATTTTTTTTTTTTTTTTTTTTTTTTGTGCTATGAAGACATGATCCCATTCTCCAGATTGTCACCATGGAATAGGAGTAGTCCAAGGAAAGACAATGTGCAGCAGGGAGCAATAAAGAAACAACTCAGTAAGATCAGAGATAGTCTGCAACATGGGCCAAACACAGCAGGGAAATGCAAGGACTTAAAACCCAGTGAATGATTCCCAGAACTCTTTTTCTCTCTTTATTGACAGTGCTTTCGTTTCCCTCAGCTGACATATCTCAAAGACCTTTTCCCCTGAAAAAGAAACTCTCCCCTTCTGCATAGTCTGGTTAATGTTTCTGTTGGGATTTCTGGGCTGGGTGTTGCATCCAGCTCCTTTTCTCTGAACCAACAGTTGTCACGAGCAAAAATGTCACTTTTATATAGTCAGTCAGCAGTGGATTTCATTTTAGGATGGGATTTCTCTCATGTGGTCCCTGCTGTAATCACTGGACCCTTTTATTTCACTGGGCCAAAGAGCTGTCTGCAGTGCACAGCTTTGGTTTGCTGGCATCCACATCTCCAGAGCACAAGTCAGGGGCTCCATCATGTTGCAAATAAAGTAGAATCCTCAGGATTAAAATCTGGGTCCATCCGGGGCAGGAATGACCTCTGTCCTTGTCAGGAGTGGGGAACAGCAGATACTGAGGAGGGTAGTGAACACTGAGCAGCCTTGGGAGCAAGGACAGCACCGATCCAGTTTTGCAAATAACCTCAGGTAGTGAAATGGGAGATGTGCAGCTGCTCCTCTGATTCTGGCCATTCTCTGTGTCTGCCTTCAGGATCTGTCAGGGTCTGGTGGAACAAGCTGCAGGGTCCAGGAAAGAGTGCCGGAGTTGTGAGTCAAAAACCATTGCTGCTCCCTGAACTGCTTTGCTCTGCTCGTGGCTGTGGCCCTGTGTCCATCTCTTCTAACATGTGTTACTTCTGCAGCAGCTCTTGGTGTTTGACTGGTCTGCTGTGTGATCTGGCAACCCAGACTGCTGTTTTCCTGAATGAGTCTAAAGAAGAGGCCAAAAATGCAGAGGCAGTTACCCAGGTAATCAGCTTACCCCTCTCTGTGATCAGCTGGCAGCCTGACTGCAGTTTTGCTTAGCCTGTGTTCTGTGCAGGAGGGCAACACTGACAGCATTCAGCTGGAGAAGGCCACCTCCAGCAGCATCCCACTGGATTTCCAATATTTTCTCTATCAGGGAGAGAAAGTCTGATGAAAACATTCTCTGTCTCCTCATTTGGAGGAAAATAGGACTTGTTTTCTCCTCTGAGTTATGGTGCCTTGTGGCATCATTCTGTTAACACATGCCATCTGGTTCCACTCTGTTAGAGTCCTTGCAATGGAGAGAGCTGATAAGGAGGAATATTTCACTTGTTGTAGTGTCTGGAAAAGAAATGGATTTGTGAATCAATGCTGTTGTTGGCTGGCTGACAAATAAAGCCCTGCTTATTCACCCCTAGAGTGCCCTCATGAGTCCTGGATCTCCCAGCTGTGTGTAGCCTTGGCTGTGAAGTCTTACCAGGTGCTGTGGACTGTGCCAGGATAATCTTTCTCCCATTTCCTCCCCGTTACAGAAGCCCCATAACAGATCTCTTTTGAGGGTTTATCCTGTGTTTTCTCCACTTCTGTGCAGGGTGAAAAAACCTTCCAGCTTGAAGACACAGTAATTGAGAAGAAAAGAGGAGGTATGTTGGATAATCACTCAGGAATTGTGACAAGGCTAAGAAAAGTCATCAAGAGTTCAAGCATAATTTCCACTACAAGCTGCTAAGAGGGGGAAGCCTCAGCTCTGCAGGCTCTTCTGCACAGGAGTCACTTGCTGTTCCCTAATCAATACTGTTATGAGAGGCTCTGTAACCAAAACCATGAGTCACAGCATCTAGACACGGTGGGAATTCCTGGATTGAATAGGTAGGTCTATGGCTCAGGTCAAACCCTGTGGGCTTTTCCCCTCAGCCATAGGGTATGCTGCTGACCACATGTCCTACTTCTGCTTCTTGTGGGAATGCACCAGGGTGCAGGGTGGCAGTGGCACACACAGAATATGGACTCTTGCATGTGGCTGGAGCTGCCAGGCTCAGGGAAGGTGCTGGTGGTTCAGGATGGCCACTTCAACCCTGCAAGGAGAACAGGGGGGAACTTCTTTACCATAAGGGTTACAGAGAGGCTGTGGAGTCTCTTTCTCTGGAGACTTTCAAGGCCCATGGATGTGTTCCTGTGTGCCTTGAGCTAGATTGTATCATCCTGCTCTGGCAGGGGGGGTTGGATTCGATTACCTCTTTGGGTTCTTTCCACCCCCTAACATCCTGTGAGCCTGTGAACAGGTCCTGTGCTTCACCCACCCAGGAGCAGCCAGGTCAGGGGATCGCTTTCTCCTCCAGAGACACTGACAGCCTTACACAAACATCTGTTTCAGCCAGATGTGGATCCCACAGTCTTTGTTCACTTCACACTGCTTGGGGGAACATCAGAAGAAACCAGGAAATTTGGAAAAAGACTGGTAAAATTCTAGTGAAGTGGCTGTGCTATATTTATGGTCTGCTCCCCAGGCTCCTGGGGAAGGAGGTCATCGACTGCAGTATTCTTTTTTTTTTCTCCCTCTGTCAAAATGTTGAATAATGATTTTGTTTCTGCTAAACTGGTTACAGGAGCTGTCCCTGAGGATGGCTGTAATAAAAATAAATAATAAGAAATGATCCACATATAAGTAGATATGTGATGTTTGGTTCTAAAAATTGCCTTGCTCCTGCAAGGGACACTAATTCTACAAAGCTATATATAGAGAATTCCAGAGAAAGAGCTGCTTGTCTCTTTTTTTTTTCTGGAGCACAGGTTGGACCTTATTTTGGATCTGAGCTCTGCCCACTTGATGTGAACCTTGATGGGGTGACAGATCTTCTCCTTGTTGGAGCTCCATTTCTTCACATCCAGGGGGAAGAAGGAAGGGTTTACGTCCATCGCCTGGAGACAGAGGTAGAAACAGTGGTAGCGTAAACACTCCATGTTGGGGATTTTCCAACCGTGCCTAAGTAGTGACAAATAAAACATTCCTCCTTTGTGCTCACTGAATGTGCTCCCTGTATGGTAGAGGACTGCAGGCTGAAGTCAGCAGTCCTGTCTGAGCTGTTAGAATACAAAAGAGAAATAACTAAAGGCAGTTCAACTAAACCACTCTGTGCCTAAGGGATACCCTCCAAACTAAACCACTCTGTGCCTAAGTGATACCCTCCAAACTAAACCACTCTGTGCCTAAGGGATACCCTCCAAACTAAACCACTCTGTGCCTAAGGGATACCCTCTAAACTAAACCACTCTGTACCTAAGGGATACAGAATCACAGAATTAATCAGGTTGGAAAAGACCTCTAGGACCATCGAGTCCAACCTGTCACCTAACCCTTCTCATTAACAAAACCCTGGCACTGAGTACCTCATCCAGCATCCTCTTAAACACCTCCACCACTTCCCCGGGCAGCCCGTTCAAATGGGCAACTAAACCATTCTGTAGCTAAGAGATATCCTTATCCCGAGTGGATAAAAGCCTGCCTTGTGCCTGCACACAGGCAGACAGTGCAGACCTTGCTCTGCCAAGCAGTGCTCTGTGCAGCGCTTCCAGCAAACCTGCGCACAGGAGGCTGCTCAGACTTTTGCTTCCTGGGGCTCGCAGACAACCAAATGCCCTCCAGGCCTAGCTGCAGGATCTGTTGTAGAGGACGTGAGTTAATCACATGGGTTTGCATCAGAAGTGAACTTTAGCAGCAGGCCAGGAGAGCGCTGAAACTTGCTCTGGGCAGGTAGAGGCTGGTCGGGAGCAGAGGGCGAGCCTGGGCGCGTCTGACTCCGTATGAGCGGCGCCCTCTTGTGGCTGCTTCCTGCAAAAGGGAGGAGAGCCTGGGGGTGGCTTCCCTGGTGCCACAGCCTGGGGGTCAGAGCCATCCAAGTGCCAGGTCCAGAGACACCGCTGCTGAGTGAGGGTTCGCATGCTCCCCGTGCAGAAAGATCAAACTTTTGCTCCAAGGGGCAACTTTCATCTCGAACTTCATCCTACATTGGTCGGGGCTCTATTGCTCACCTTTAAGCACTTCTAAAGTGTGTAGTAAGATTTCTTTATTAATTAATTTACAAGCTACTCGTGCCACATTTTCAAAAGAGATTTCCTTCCTTCCAACCTAGGTGGTTCCTGGATGTTTTTCAGACATTCCTTCACCTTGAAAGAACGTTTAAATGTGGAGGTGACCTCTCCTTTTGCAAGGTTTTGTTTGAGACATCAAGGAAGATTCTGCAGTTGGAACTCCCCTTGAAGATCAGCTTTCAAATGGTTGCTCTTTTGGCAGTATTTACACCTCTAGTGAGGATAAAAACAAGATCAAGAGCTCCTTTTCTCAGGTGGGTGCCTTATTGGGAATCGGCTTACTCCTGGAGACAGGGAAAAGTTTGTGCTTTTGTAGCAAGAGGCTGAGAGGGAGGACTTAGATGTTTTATTTTTCACTGATGGTTGAGAAATCTGCAGCTCTCATATGGTTTATGTGACTCCTCAGGTTTCTACAGCAGATCTGCTCCTTTACTGTAATTATTCACCTGTTTGCTTAGGCAGAGGAGCTGGATTCAGGTGCTGCCTATAGACCATCACAGCCTTTTGCAAGCCTTCCATCACAGCTTGTTAGGAGTTAGTATTTTCCCTCTCAGGAGCACTACAGAATCATCCTCACCAGCAGCCTCATGGAAAGTCTGTTTTTGCAAGGACAGGGGAGAGATCCTGGCTGCTGTAGAACATCACAGCCCTTTGCAAGCCTTCCATCACAGCTTGTTAGCAGTTAGTATTTTCCATCTCAGGAGCACTACAGAATCATCCTCACCAGCAGCCTCATGAAAAGTCTGTTTTTGCAAGGACAGGGGAGAGATCCTGGCCTATAATATTTGTTGCTGTTTTCTCCCCTTTCAGAGAGTAAAAGCCTCTGGAATGTCTTCAGGACTCCAGGATTGAGGACAATCCATTGATGGTGGCTTTGATTTCATCGATGATGGTCTCCAAGACATTGCAGTAGGATCACTGGAGAGTGTGGTCCTGCTCTGATAAGTACTAAGTGCTATTTTTTAGTGTGCTGGGGAAATGCTTCAAAGGCAAAGATAGAATCTGTGTTCCAAGTACTCTGTAGTGATTCTATATTTAATTTGGCGTCAGAGTGACACAGAAAAAAAAAAAGAACCTTTCCCAGTGCTAGAAATGATACAGAATGTAAAGCCTTTAGTTTAAGTTGCAAAAGCTTTTGCCTTTTTATGTCTGAAGCTTTGAAGCAGGATGGGATAGTGAATAGGAACTGATTAACACAGATCTAGGCCTTACAAGACCCTGGTGTCTGCAAATTCAGCACTGATACTCTAGGTCATTTAGACCAAAAATAAATTAAAATCCTTTCTTCACAAAGCAGACCTCATTTCCAGTCAGACATCTGCTAGCTGAGTGACCCATGCACTTCACAAAGGCTAAGACAGATTGGATTTTGGCTTTGTATTTGAAAATAAATAGCAGATAAAGAGAGAATTTGGAGCACTTGATAATGTGTTTATCTAATGGAAACATAAACACCATGTTTAATTCTGATTCTCCAGCCACACTGGCATATTTTGGCTGTCTGTTCCCCCAGGCTCTTGGGATTTTGTGTTTTCTGAGTGTTCCCAGAAGAAACTGGAACTTCTGTAAATGGGCCAGCCTGGTCCAGGTGGAATACAATGGAAATACTGAGCAGGTTTTATTCTTGCTGCTTGGCTTTCTGAAAACATTTTTTTTTGCCTGCAATGTTTCAGTTCAAAAATCCATATTTGATTCTGTTCCTTATCTGTTCTTCACTGACCAGTTCAAGCCCAGTTGTTCATTTTTCTCACCAGCATGAGATTCAGCCCTTAGAGAATCTTGGTTTTCCATAATAACAGCATTGTTACTGCAGAACTATATTTTGATGTGACCTCACCTTTAGCAGTGTCTCAAGAAAGTAATGAATGGGGATTATGATCAGACTGAGATCTGCAGTCCTGTGCTGCCCTCAGGAACGTGGCACTGAGGACAGTTTGTGGTACAGCTTACAGAGGATTTGGGAACTCTTGCAGGGTTTTCCCAGTTGTACACTTGCTACAGAGGAGACTTAGAATGTGAAAATGGCAAAGATCAGGGTTCAGTTTGAAGACCAGGACACCACAAGTGGAATGCTCCTGGTCAGCATGGACATGTGCTGTGAGATGCAGCTTTGCACACCGGTAGGTGATGTTGGGCAAGTCTTATTAATGCCTGTAGATATTGGAGGGGTAGGTGTTGAGATGAAGGTTCCAGACTCCTTTGGGTGGTGCCCAGTGAGAGGACAAGGAACAATGGGTACAAGCTGCAACACAGGAGGTTCCACCTCAACACCAGGAAACACTTCCTTATGGTGAATGTGATAGAGCACTGGAGCAGGCTGTCCAGAGAGGTTGTGGAGTCTCCTTCTCTGAAGACTTTCCAAACCTGCCTAGGTGTGTTCCTGTGTGATCCTGCTTTGGCAGGAGGGGTTGGACTCAATGATCCCTGGAGGTCCCTTCCAACCCCAAACATTCAGTGATTCCATGACTTGCCACAGAAAGAAGGGCTGAGGGATAGGGTTTTTTTAACAGGATCTGCAGGATGCTCCTGTCCTTCTTGAAATCCCAAAATAGCTCGGTGGGGTGGGGGCTTGTCAGTGTTAGCCTCGCAGAGCATGTCACCTGGAGATGTGTCATCTGCCATTTTGGTTTGCATTGCTGTGAATCAAACTCATCCTTTCGTGCCTATGTAAAGTGTTTCTAATCCTAGAACTGCAGCAGAGCCACGAAGCTCTGCAGGATTAAAGCAAACACAAGGACATTGTTTTTCAGAGCATGCAGCTCAATCACCAAACACCATCTAGGGGACATCATGGGAGCCAAAGGTATAAAATGATATCATTTGACAAGCTTTTGGTCCACTGATGGCTATTCAAACAGCCTCCTCTCTTGCAGTTTAGTGGCAGGATTCCTGCAAGCTGATCCAGCTTTTATTTCCACAGTTACCCAAAAATCCAAGTCACAGCTTCTGAAAAAGTTCCATAAAGCTCTGTAAAGAGGCAGCTTTTTGTTTGGTTGGTTGTTTGCTTTGCTACTCAGTAGGAGTCTTTACCACGATTCAATATTTAATTAGCTGTCCCTAAAGCAGAAGACAGAGGACATTTAGCCCTGAGCAATAATGGAGACTAATGACTATAGCAGCAGTACTCTTAGGGATCAGGAGGTGGATGGTACATTTGTTTCCTAACAACAGCTCATGAGATCCTTGGGTGTTGGTCAGCATTGCTTGGTACTCATGCACCCAGCACCTAATTGTTAGTCAGCACTGAACTTCTCCAGAAACATCAGCCACAGGCAGTAGATTGCATTGGTGAATAGAACTGCTACTGAAGAAGGTAACCTCATCTCCACAAAACAGAGAGTCTGGAAGGTGGCACAGCACATGGATGTGTTTGTTCAAGAACAAAACATCCTCTTTGAAAAAGAAATTCATGTTGCTGCCCTGTGACAAGCCAGGGCTAACCAACTGCCATTTCTTCTATAAGGCTTTTCAGGTTATAGCTGAAAGTCTTTCTCCTGGGAGTAAAATGACAGAACTGAGGACTGACTTATCACCACAGAGTCCCTGATTTCCAACTTCTAACTGAGGTCATGGAGATGTTGGTTTTCAGAGAATGTATATGCAAAGATATTCTGAACCTGTTACTTTAGAAAAAACCAGGACTGCTAAAATCTAACTTGATCTGTCTTTGCTTTCTGTTGCCTAACAAGAAGGATTCAACAGGACCATCTGCACTGCTCAGTTAACTCTGACAAGTCAGACTCAGTGAGTCACAGCAGTTGTCTTGTCCAGATTTGGCATTTAGCATTCACACAAAATGTCATCTTTGTGCATGAAATGATTCATTCACATTCTGACTTTCCTTTCCACCCCATTCACCCTTTTCCATCCCATCACATCCATTCAGTATTGTAACTCTGTGCCCCTGTGGGCACTGCTGAGGGAGGACCAAGGTTTAAGCAGCTGCAGTCACCCTCAAAGCACAGTTCTGGCATTTAATTGTGGGCACGTGGTTTTGTTTTAGGCTGGTGCACAGCATGGCACTCCAGCAAACAGTTGCTTGAGTTTACAATCCTTAGACAGAAGAGAGGGCACCATTTCTTTGTAAAAATTGACCCTGCAGTCACTGAAGAGCTAATCAAGGGGAACAATGTTTAGAGTCCATCTTGATGTAAACCAGAAAGGAGAAAATGTTACATAAAGTTTGGAGATGCCTGCCTGTGATACTGAGAATTAAACATTTTCCTACACACCCTCAAAAAGACTAAATAATTAATTGGGCTCTTGCCATTATCCTGAGTGTGAAAGCATTTGGAGGCAGTAATTACCAGAAGCAGAATGCTTCAGGCCTCTTATTGAATAACAACCCTTAGAAATGACACAGCACTCAGCTCCTTCTTCTCTCTGCTTCTAGAAAGGAACCAGTGGTGGGAGACACAACAGAAGTGGCCATGAATGTTTCTCTGATGAGCAGTGGAGATGACTTGTACGTGACAACTGCGGTCTTAAACTGTCCTAAACCCCTGCATTTTAAGAAGGTGACTGTTGAGGTAAGGTTGGAGAACAACTCTTCAGCTAGCAGCACGACTGCTGAGAGAAAACCCAGCCCAGACTCTTCTTAATTTACTACATAAATAAATCTTGAAGTAAGAGAAGAAGCATTAGAGTTGTTAGGACTAGAGCCTGAATACTGCCTTTATCTGATTTAAGGCTCTCCAGCTTTTATTGAGCTATTTGTACCTAATTGGTTTTATGAGAGCAGGCACAGAGTTGAATTTCCCAGTCTGTTTTTATTCAACATTAAAAAGCATTCCTGTTGTGTTGGCAGCCATCCTCTACTGCTATGTGGTGTGGCCAACCAACACCATTAACTTCTACAGTCTTGTCCTGTAACTGCAGAATCAGAGAATGAACCAGGTTGGAAGAGACCTCCAGGATCATCAAGTCCAACCTATCACCCAACCCTTCTAACTAACTAACCCATGGCCTCATGCAGTCTCCCTTTAAACACCTCCAGGGATGGGGACACCACCACCTCCCTGGGCAGCCAACTCCAATGCCAAACTCTCTTTCAGAGAGATTTTATTTAAATATATATATATATATAAAATAGTTTCACTCAAGTTTGATTTCTCATTTTTAGACCAGATTCCTGCACGTGAGCGATGGACTTTTTGAAAACACAGAAGTCAGAGTTAATGTAAGTATAGCTTCAAATTTAGGACATCAGGATCCACCTGCAATTTTCAGGGCTGAAGAACATTTATTATCTTCTGCATTTTCTTCTGTAGACCAATGTGGGAAATCCTTTCAATGCTACCACGAAGCTCCTGATTTGGGTTCCAGCCAGGATACAAGGTCACAACATAATCACAATCANACAACATAATCACAATCAAAAATGCATCAGGAATTCAGGTAATTTTTTTTTCCCCCCCCCAATAATTAAACACCTTTTCACTGGTCCTCAAGAGGGAAAGAAAATCCAGAATGTCTTATTGCAGATTTGAGTTTTTTCAAACCTAAGCTACAGCAACTTTACACATTTACATTTTGTGGCATCATTCCAGGTTCAGTTTTAAAAACTGAAGTCAAAAGATGTTTTTTTTTTTTACCCTCTGTCCCCAACTGGGACAACAGCATTTACCTTTGTCCTCGCTGTCAAGAACTGCATTATTTTTTCTTTGTGAATTCACAAGAAACACAACACAGCAAGAAAACCACTTTTAGTAATCTAAAAAAAAAAAAGGTGAGAACTCATTTATTGAGCATAAGGCAATTTTTTTTTTTCCTCTCAAACACCATCTCTGTTCTCTTTCCCCACATCACCTGGAAAGAACTTAAAGCAGAATGCTCCATTTTTCATGTGTCTGGACACTTCCCATAGCATATCCTACACATTGGTAACCAGAAACACTTCTTCCTTGTGCCAACATTTATTAAAATCATGCATAAAAAAAAAAAACAAAAACCAAAAAACAGCAAAGGAGAAAGGCAGTGTCAGAGACTTTGCTCTTGGAGACATTGCACTCCCTTGCTCACTGGAAGAAGCTGCTGTTCTGCAAAACATCAGTGGCAGACTCAAAAGTCAGGAGTTTGCTGTGGAACTCAAGGAGCTGCTTCTTTAATTTCTTCATGGGAAGAGTTGCTTTCTTCTTGTAGCACATATCTTTCAAAAGTTTACCCGACAAGTAGTGCAGCCAGAGGACGTTGCTGTGTGGGTGGTAGTCATTCCAGCAGTTGCAGTTTTCTGCTTTCATTTGCCTGTAGATCTCAAACTGGTAGTCCCCTGTGCCTTGAAACAGTTCCTCTTCAGTGGCCAGGTCGCAGAACACAGTCAGCCCATCCTTCTCCAGCCGGGACAAGGTATAATCTATGATGTTGACGTGGACCCCTGCTGTGGGGATTGTGCCCGTTGCCCCATTCAACACGTAACTGAGCTCCTTGGCATCCGTTTTCTTTACCAGCACATTCCCCCAGTGCAAGTCTCTGTGCTCGAAGCGCAGCTCCTGTTCTGCCACGGCCAGGGAAGCGGTGACCTGGTGCAAAATGCTTTTTGCTGTAAGCATCGAACTCAGATTCTTTCTCGTATGCTCCAAGTCACTGCCTCCAAATTCAAACTCCAGGACCATAAAGAGCTGCTCGTCCCCCAGAAAATCTGGCCGGTCATTTTCTGATCCTGTTACTTTGTGGTATTTGTCCCAGGCTTCCAGGAGATACTTAGGATAAGCCCCTTGGACACAGTGCACCGAGTACAAGCTGATGAACCCGAAAGTCCTGTTCACAGACTCCTCAGACAAAAGGCTGAGCTCTTTTGAAATTATTATCTCAGGCAGAATCTCTCCAAAGCTCTTCTGAGCTTCGCCATTTACTCTCTCGGTCCCCTCAATGGGAATTATTTTCAAGGCTGCAGGCCCCCTTTCACTGTCAACGTGGAAGACCTCTCCAAACACCCCCTCCCCGATTTTCTTGCAGTTTTTCATCTTATCTAAAGGGATGCATTCCTCAAAAGTGATAGGCCCCTCCTGGTGGCACTCCCCAAATACCTTCTCTGCATCTGTAAGCATTAGCTCCAGGTCAGAGCAGTAATTTGCGGGAGCCAGCAGTACCATGGAGGAAGCAGACCAAACTGAGCAGTGAGTTGTACTGGCAGATAGGTTTGCTGGGTGCTCTGCAAGCTGGGATTTCACAAGAGGGGTACCAGGAATGCTGCTGTAGGAAATGTCTTCTGTGTTAACTTTCTTCTTCTTATGAAAGGACAAAGATGCTCGAATCCTACGCCAGGAGTAAGAGCTGTAGTAGAATGAATTGTCATTATCATTCGCCTCTACAGACAATTCCAGAGCACTCTTCTTCCTTCCTTTTTGCCTCATTTGTGAGCTCAAAAAGGAGTTATTAGGCTGCTGCTGTCTCTTCTTTTTTCTCCTTGTTGGTCGAAGGTTTATTTTCTCCCTTCCCCAGCGTTTGGCACTGAAGCCACTGATGCAAGCTTTCCTACAAGTACTTCCTCCTCCAGGAAGAACTCTGGCACCTCCATAGCTATTCTCCATGATTCTTTGAAGGCCCAAAGGAGATCCTGGCTGCTGGCAGGCAGCTTGAACAGCTGCCTTTTCATGCAGTTTCATGCTCGACAGCCACGCTGGCACTGCTTGAGGGTCCAAGACCACCACTGGCATATGCAAGTTATTGATTTGGCCTCTCTGACAGCTGAAGCTACCTGGAGTTGGATCTCTCTTTAAATCCTCACAGGGTTCATCAGAAGTGGCATTCTTATGCCGAGTTGAGTGCTGTGGCTCCCTGATAACGGGAGAAGGAGATAGCTCTGCTTGAGCACTGCTTGTGCCTTGCTGTGGGGACAAGGGAGATGCCTCCTGGCAGCATCCCTGCACCGATGACCTCAGAACCCTGTCGCATTTTTGTAAGAGCGGGCTGGTCTTAGGGCTCTTGCCCTTGCTTCCCGGCCGGGCGGGTCCAGTCTCCTGCTTCTTCGCTCTGCCAGCCTCCGGCAGCGGCGATAACTGCTCCGCGTCTCCGTCAGGCGGCTCCAGCGAGCTCTGCGGGGAGAAGAGCTCCAGGCTGCAGCCCAGCCCCAGGCCGCTCTCCGCGGTGGTGCCGAGCCTGGCCGAGCGGGAGCAGGAGCGGCGGGCGGCGGGGGAGCACTGCGGGGTGCTGCAGAGCAGGGGGCGCCGGGCCCCGTAGGGCAGCCTCCGGGCGCGGCGGGCGGCGCGGCACGGGGAGGGGAGGCCAAGCGGCGAGGGGCAGACGGCGGTCGCCGGCCCGGGCGGGAGGTTCTCCTTCTCCGTCGTGCCACCGCGGCGGCGGCGGCGAGCCCGCAGGCGCATGGAGTGGTCTGGGAGCTTACTCAGTGCCCGGCGGTGATGCTTTTTGGGCGGAGAGAAGTCGGGGTCGTCCGAAGCGGCCGAGAAGACGCTGGAGCCGGGCGAGGCGGAGCTGGAACTGGCCGAGGTGGAGCTGAAAAACCGTTTACGGTCCAGAGGCGGCGAAACCCAGTGGTCGGGAGGCGGCAGCAGGCGGAGGTACCCTCCGCGCCGCGAGTAGGTGCGCAGCTGGCGCGTCCGGAGCGGCATCGCTGCGGCCGGCTCGGGCTGGGAACCGAGCGCCTGCTGCCTCCCGCCACCGTTCAAACCAAACCTCGCGAGAGCTGCGCCGAGGAACGGGCGGCGGGGAGGGCCCGCCCGGGGACAGCCTCGCTCTCTGGCGCCGCCCCGCGGCCAGGCGCTGCCGTGACAGTGCCGGGCCCGAGGGGAGCTGCTGCCGGACCTCTGCAGCACCACAGGCGTTCGTCGCTCCAGACAGGCTCTCCTCGGAACCACTGAACTTGGAAAAGACCTCTAAGACCAACTCCAATCATCAGCCCGGCACCACCATCATGACTAAAACACATCCCCAAGCGCCACGGCTACTTTTTACACAGGGATGGCGACTTCCAATGCCTGACCACTCTTGCACTAAAGAAACTTAGCCTAATGTTCGACCTAACCCATCCTTGAGGCTGCTGCCTCTTGTTCTATCGCTTGATGCTAGGCACAGGAGACTCATCCCTGCCTGGCTCCAACCTCCTTTCAGGTAGTTATAGAGAGTGAGAAGGTCTCCCCTCAGCCTCCTCCAGACTAAACAGTTCTTTCAGCTGCTCTTTCACCAGGCTTGTGCTTTTAAGACCCTTCGGCAGCTTTATTGTCCTTCTCTGGACACAGAGAGGGGCCCAAGGCCAGACCCAGCATTCAAGGTATGGCCTCTCCTGTGCCAAGTACAGGGGCACGATCTCTGCTGGCCACACTATTCCTGACCCAGGCCAGGATGCTGCCGGCTCACGTTCAGCCTGCTGCCAACGAACACCCCCAGGTCCTTTTTCCACCAGGCAGTTTGCAGCCACTCTGCCCTATTCATGAGGTTGTTGTGCATTCATGAGGTTGTTGTGAGCCAAGGGCAGGACACAACACTTGGCCTTGTTGAAGCTCACACAGCTGCCTGCAGCCCATCGATCCAGCCTGGCCAGATCCCTCTGCAGAGCCTTCCTAGCTTTGAGCAGATCATCACTCCTATCCCATCTGGTCATCCTCAGACTTAACCAGGGAGCACTCAGTTGCCTCCTCTAGGTCATCGACAAAGACCATTAAGCAGGACTGGAAGGTTATAAGCACAAGGCACAGCTTGGTGGCAGCACAGCTCAGGGTGTTAGTCTGAGTAAGGCATTGCTGTCAGGGTGTTAGTCTGAGTAAGGCATTGCTGTTGCCACCTGCTTTTTCCCTGAAAAGCAACTGACATTTTGTTCCTTCTTTTTTTTTTTTTTTTTTTCCCCCTCCATAGTTCTTAAAGAGCAGAACTGTTCCGTTGGTCCCTGGGAAATTAATCTTCAGCAGAGAGCTGTCTCTGGGCTTGAAAGAGAATTATAATGCTGAGGTAGTGTCATGTAGGCTTGGTCCTTCTCTGGGGGCAGGAACGAGTGAGACATCCAGAGGTTTTTGCTGAATCTGGAGAACCAGTCAAGTTCCCAGAGCTAAGTTCTGGACGTTCTGCCACTGAATTTAGCAAAATCATGTTTTGACTAGAGGATAAAAGCTGGTGAAATAACTGAGCTCCAGTACATGCCGAGTTCACCTTGGTTCTGTTCTCATCTTTCTGAAAGTGGTTGATCTCTTGCCTGTTATCATAGGAAGCCACATGGGTGGACTTGCTGGCATGGGGTTGGGCTCTGCTCCCAGGCACCCAGGAACAGAACAATATGACACAGCCTCAAGCTGTGCCAGGGCAGGTTCAGGCTGGATGTTAGGAAGAAGTTGTTCACAGCAAGAGTGATTGGCATTGGAGTGAGCTGCCCGGGGAGGTGGTGGAGTCCCCATCCCTGGAGGTGTTTAAGAGGAGGCTGCATGAGGCACTTAGTGCCATGGGTTAGTTAATTAGGAGGGTTAGGTGATAGTTTGGACTCCATGATCCTAGAGGTCACTTCCAGCCTGGTTAATTGTGTGATTCTGTGAGTCAGAAGGACTGTTGGAAGTTCTCCTATTACTTTCCTAGAAGAAGGAGTGTAAATGGTAGAAGCCTGTGCTAAGAATAAGCAGTTGCAAGCAGAGTTTTCTCTTCTTAGGGCTAAAGAAGAAGCTCATCTCTTGCAGCCCATCTTGTTAATCTCTCCTTTCCTTTCTTTCTGTTTTCCCTAGTCTCTTCTGTGAATGAAATTTTCCTCATTTAGTTGGCTCCCTTTTCCTGTCCCTTATGGCTCCCGAGGAGGTCAGCCTGTAATGCTGTTTTCCTTTTTAGATGTTTTGGGGTTTTCTTCTCAAATGCATTTCAGGGCTCTGTGTCTTGTAATTTCCGATGAGTGCCATTCGACCATTTAATTCTTTGCCATAGCTGCAGAAGATGCCAAACACATTTGCAGTAATTGGATGGCACTTAAGGGATTAGTCAAGACTGCCAAGCCTCGGAGCCATCCAAACCACAGCTGAGATTTTTGTGCTGTTTCCATGGTAAGCCTTGCTCTGTGTCTGCTCCTAAATTTATTTGCAATCTGCATCTTCAACACAATCCCCTGTGCAAAAAAAAGCCTCCTCAACATTTGTGGCCCTGGCTCTTGTGCTCTCTGGTGGCTGTCACAGTTATGCCAGCTCCCTGAATGGCAGAAGATCTGCACGGGGCTTGTTCAGAGTCATTAAACATCTGACCCCAGCCAGGCTAACGTGTTGGCAGGCTGTCTGGGCTCCAGATGTCACAGGCAGAGAAGCTGCTGCAGATATCCTAGAGGTCTCTGAGCTGTTAAGAGTCATTCCTGATCTTCATGCACCGTGGAGATGTAGCAGAGTGTCTGCAGAGCCACAGCTTCTTGCAGGGGAGAGGATCTCTCTGCTCTTGAGTGAGATATACAGACTGGTGTGGAGTGTGCCCTAGACTCTTCTCCATTCAGGTCTGTTCTCCCAGATCTGCTTGTTAGGCTGAAGGGATCTGCTCTCCTACCCTTGTCTTGCTCTGCTGGAGAGAGGACTCTCTGCTGCTGGTAGCCCAGGAGAGCAAGAACAGATGTTTGTTCACTACCCATTGACTGGTGCTGATCATCCATCTGCTGCCTTTAGCTCTGAGACCTGCTTTGGCTTCCTCACTCCAGCTTTGGATATTAGTTTCTAGTAGGTGAGCTTGGCCTGGTAGATTTTGGCTATTTTTGCCATGACCTGACCAAGTTGAGAGTGAGTGTGAAGGTGGGTGGTGACTGACAAGAGCTGATGTATCTGAGGTAGCTCTTTAATTGTATCCTTGAAGGGGAGGCCAGGATGCCTTTCAAGATGCTATTTTAATCAGCTGCTTCTATCTTTCTTGTATGCCAGGAAGATTCACAAGCCTTAGGTTTTAGTTCCCTTGGCATGTTCAGAAGCTGGTAAGTTCAGACATTGAACTGTGGGAGTGTGGTGGCCTGGTGGCTAGCAGGAGAATGTGAAGTGGAAGTCTGCTGCTCAGGAAAGCTAATCAGGAAAAGGACAGAAGTAGTTCTTCATTATTAAGTGCAAGGTGCTGACGTAAAAGCAGCAGATAAGGAGCCATGAAGTGCTTTGCTGGGCTTGAGAGCCCATTGGGGCAGCTTTATTTGGAAGCTAATTGGATTGCAGCTCAAAAGAGAAATTTCCTGTCTCTTATTATAGGATGAAGGAGCTGGAATGGAGCTGCACTGCTGCAAGCAGGTGCTTGGACTGTCTGCCAGCTTGGCTGAACTGGCTCCAGGACGTCTGCATGGCACACATCTGCCCCTCACCACTGGCTTAGAGCATTCCCAGCCTGCAGAGCCCAGGCAAGGTCAGCTGCCAGGTGTTGGGCATGAAACCTTCTCCTCTAAGAAGCACAAATGTTTTCCTGTGGCTGGAAAGAGTTCCCAGTTGGGAATTCTAGGGAGGAAAAGGTGGGGACTTTCCAGCTGTTTAAGTGAGGAGGGTGAAGGAAGAGGATGAAGTTATCTCCTCAGCACCTGCAGCAAGGTAGGCTCTGCCAGAGCTATGTCCCCAGGACCAGTTTCATGTCTTTGCAGGTGAGGAAGGATAGGTGTTGTCCAAGAAGCAGAAAACTGCTCTGCCAGGTTTCTTCAAGAGCAGAGTTTCACCTCTGAGTCAGAGATTAATGTAACACTGAGGTTAGTGCAGCCCAGCCCTCAGACTTTGGTCTCACACTCCCCAGTGATGCTTTTATTGGCTGCCTTCAGAAGGTGAAAACCTTGTGGTCCAGTGCTGTGTGAGAGAGTTGTTCCAGCTCTCCTTGCACTCAGACTCTTGGCAGTGCTTTATGTGCCTTTTAATTTCAGTTCTCTTACCTGTTTCAGTGGCAGCTCTCACAAAGTAGAGCATGATGAGTTTCATTAGATGTGCAGCATTTTCCTTTCCTCTCTGGTCCTCTTCCTCAGGCATTTTCACTGCTTAAGTTGAAGGAGGGAGGAGGATAAACCTTGGCTAATGACAAGACCTTGTGCATCTTGTACAAGAGACTCAGGACTTGGGGGAGCAACCTGGAACTCGTTCAAAGGCTGAAAATAGCCCTCCAGGAAATGATGCACTGAGTCAAAGAGAACTGGAACTTCAGCATGCTTCCTTTCTCACTCCTACAGACAAGTTTGGGTGCTCCTGTGGGTAATGACAGACTTTCCACAGATTCCCTTTCTAGGGGGAAGAAAAAAAAAATCTGATTTTTTTTTTTTTTCTCATAGCTCCTGAAAAAAAGATTTCTTTTTGCATGGTGGCTGGGTCTGCAGCAGTGCTGGGTAGCAGCACAAATACTGATTTCCATGTGTACAATCTGAGGCTCTAAAAGCAACTTCTTTCAACTTGTCCAACTCTTCCCCTTGGTTTCTTTAAGATGTTGAGTTACAAGTATGACACTGTGAGAAAAAGCTACTATTGGAGACAGCTGACCTCTGCCTTTTCCACTCTTCATTGCCTTGCCAAAAGAGTTTACCTCCTATTTACATCCTCTGCTCCTTGTCTCCATTCTATTTCAGTAGCTGGTCTGGTGCCTAATTCTAGAGGATGATGCATCTGCATCACTCAGGCATTTGCTGTGCTCCAGGGATGTCTCAGAATCTTCTGAGTCAGCAGTGGTGCATTTGGGAGCTGCTGTTTTCTGTTGTGCTGACAGCTCAGTGAAGGGTGGAGTGGGGATCACTGGGGGTGACTGTTTGGAACTGGAAGTGAACAGGACAAGTGTCTGAAATGGGCACCTCCAGCAGTCACTCCTAAAGAATATCTGTTCTGGGCAGGGCTGCCTCTGCTGCCTGGCAAACACGTGATTGCTCTTGGATGATGTAGAAATGCTTCTGTGCTACAGTGCCAGAGAGACAGGGATGTGACCTTGCTGTGTTTCAAATGCCACTGTGTCAGAGCAAGGAGCTAAAATTTCAAGTCCACCGTCACTGCCTGTGGCATTTATGGGCTTAATGACTGGGCTGAGTTCAGCTCTGGGGCAGCTTAACACCAAAGAGCTACTGACAGGTGGGGGGAAATGCAGATGAGGAGCAGTCTGGGCAGAGATGTGTGTCCTGTGACTGTGTGAGTGATGAGAAGGCACTAACTGTGAACAGTGTGTGGGGTTAAGTGTAGGTGTGACATGTCAGGAATATAAAAAAAGAGAGAGAGAAAGGGAGAGTTTTGGTACTAGAAGAGAAATCCTCCCGGTGAGAATTTCCAGACTGAGCAAACAGCCCTCATGGGAAAGCAGCAGAACAGTTTTTTCTCAGTGGGAAATTAAAAACACTGGGCACAAGAAGTGAGATAGCTTGCAGAAGAGATCCAGCTTCAGTCCCTTGAGAGGGACTAAGAGGAACTGGTTTATTTTTGTCTTTAACTGATTATTACATTTTGTTAGGTTATTTACTTTCCCCCTGGGAATGGAACTGCTCAGGTTTGAACAACCTACAGGTGCTGTGAGAAGCACTCCAGGAGTCTTGATTTCCAGGCCAGGGGAAAACAGAAAAGAAGGCTGTGAAAACTAAAGGGTGATAAGAACAATACCTACAAGATATGCCAGCAGCACTGCTGTCAGCATGGCCCTAGCCTGTGCTGGGAAGTATTCAGAGTACTCTGAGGAATGTCATCCAAATTGAACCTTTTTGTTCAAAACCAGCTCTAACAATTTGGTGCACACTGGTCAAGGACCAGCTCATGTTCTTGGGAACAGAATTCAGAGGCAAACTGGAGTCAAGTGCCAGGTAACTTTATTTGCTCAACAACAAATTTGCACATGCAAAGGAGAGAGAAAGAGAGGAAGAAAAGGTTAGTGGTGATAGCTCCCACCACCAATCTGGGATGTCCCAGCAGGCTGATTCATCTTCCAGTCCAGTGGGGAACATTCTGCCCAAAGTTGGTCATTTCTCTTCTTTTATTGGGCTGTCTTATTATATATATTCATTTTTCTCCTAAGAATTACTTAGCATATTCCAAGAGTTGTTTTGCTTGCCCAGTACCATCACTAGGGGAGCTCAAGGAGTCTTAGGTGGTCTTCAGGGGTCTCTGGGCCCCCCTGTCTTCCAGGCCTCAGTTTGGGTGCATGTGCAGGGCCAGCTCCAGATTCAGGTTTGTGAGAGGACAGAAAGCCTCTGGTCTTGTGGTCTCATTGATGCTCTGTTGCCACGGTAGTGATGTCAGTTGCTGGTTTTACTTTCCAGCAATGCTAAAACAAACAGGTGACACAATCACACAACTCTCCTTCTGCTCCAGGGCTCTGAAAAACCAAAGAAAGTATCAGTGTTAGATTTTGTTTAGTGATCAAACCTGGTAGGCATCTTCAGGTCACAGCAATAACAGGAACACTTCTCACTTTAAGGAACATTCTTTCTAACTTGTGCAAATCCTTTCTCACATTAATTGACCTGGAAAATAGTTACAGAAACTCACAGCAGACCTGTGTCTGTGCCACTGAGTAAATCCAGGTCAGGAGGCAACACTTCACTGCTCACAAGCTTCCTGCTCTGGTTTTAGCCTGTGCAGTCATCCAGGCAGGTGAGCAAAATGGGGATGGAGTGGGGGAGTCCACAGACACCACCAAGGACTGACTGATACTGTGTTTGTCCATGAGTTTGTGTGGGTTTAGTCCAGCAGGAGCAATGGTGGAGGTGGTTCTGAGGGAATGATTCTGCCTGGGGGGAGAGCTGTGCAGGGCAGGGGTGTGTGTGTGCTGTGCTCTCTGTGGCCTCCACAGTGCGACCAATTCTCTTGACCTGTGTTCAAGCCTGTGTCAGTAGCACCCTGTGTAAGCTCAAGAGCCTTCCTGGTCCTGACAAAGCCCTGTCAGCTATCTGGGTGCTCACTGGGCACTCATGCATGAACACTTTATGCCTGGTGCATCACTGCGTGGCTTTGCTGCACTGTGGGCAGTCCCATCCCAGAAGAAGCCCCAGGAGGCATCTCCCATCGATGTACAGGCATTGGATCCCCCCATGAAGGGCACACTCCAGCTTGCTGCTAGATCTCCTGTTGTTGAGGTACATGAGCTCTCTCTTTAGCCAGGCTGCTAGAGGATGCTAACTTCATTTCCTCCCCCCACCCCCGAGCTCATCCTGTTCCTTAGCCAGGAGACAGTGCCCACTCCTCCTGGTTTAAGTAGTGTGTGGTGGTTTGGCTAATTCCAGTTAGCCTCAAACCAGCACAATAGTGGTTGTATCATTTCCTTGCACATGCAGATGCCTCTGCTAGAGTCGTCTCTTGCGGTCCTGTGTAATAAACAACCTTTATCTCAGTGAGGGTTAAGCTCTTCCTCTCCCTTGGGTATTCAGTTAAAAAAATGAAGCAGGTGATTTGCATCATGTAGAGGCTGAAGAAAAGCTTCGCCACTCATCAGTGAGGCTGTAGCCGTGTTCCTTGGAATGCTGTAACAGGGCTGCATTCTACGACATTTTTCATTCTAAACGTGCTGTGACTCTGGGGGCTAGAGAATGAAGCTCGGGAGCAAAACCGAGGCGGGGGCTTCCCCGGAGGACGGATGAGGAGCAGCTGAGGAAGGATCTCGTGTTAGTGCAGCTGCCGGGTTGCGAGTGGCGAGCTGCGAGCAGCTGACGGGAGGGCGGAGATGAGGCTGTGCCCAGGAGCTGTGTATCAGGTTCCCATGCAGAGCACGTGTGGGTAAGGCGAGCTGCGAGCGCTGCTGCCCGCCCCAGCCGGCGCCCAGCATGGGGCAGGTGGCTTGGAAGGGTTTATTCCTCTCCCTTTTTGATTATAAGACGGAGAAATACGTCATTGCCAAGAACAAGAAGGTGGGCATCCTCTATCGCGTGGTGCAGCTCACCATCCTGGCTTACCTGGTCGGGTAAGAATCACCCTGGAACCCTCCCCTCCTGCCGCAGCCGGGCTTTGCGCGGTGCTGCGCGGAGATCGGCGCAGGGTCCCCTGCATGCAGCGGCAGCTCCCTGAGCCTTGCGATTTGAGTGCGGGTAGTTGTTGTGTCTTCATCCAGCTGGGGGTTGTGGTGGCTGAGAGGCTCCATGGGATTTTTCGCCTGCTAGGGATCGCTGGCTTCAGCTCTACCTTCCAGGTTAACGCCGAGTTAAAAAATAGGTGGGAGTGCAGCATGGCTTTGCTCTGCATTATTTACACCTTTCTGTCTGTGTTTGGTGGGAGCGGAGCCAAGCCTGAGTACCTGACACATTGCAAACAAAAACATTTACGGCCAGGGCTGCCGAGCCCTGGGGCAGAGCTGCCTTGTGTGCATGACACGGTGGAGCCTGCTGGGGAGGGAAGCAAGCAGAGAGCTGCAGATTGTTAGCTGAGTGGGCTGCAGCAGGCAGGACTGTGGAGGCTGAGGCAGCGAGAAACTCAGCTGCTTTGCCTTGCTTCCAGAGCAGGGTGAGCTGGCATGGAGGCAGCTGGGGCACCTCTCAGAGAAGGCCCAGATCTGCAGGAGGCTGTGTAAGGAGCGCAGCAGTGCTGCCTGCTGAGGTTGTCCAGCCTGTGTGATCCCTGTGCCATTGCTTCCTCAGTTTCTGAGGCTTTACCCTCACTGTGCTTTGAGTCCCTTCACCTTTCTCACACTTTCCGTTTTCACTAATTAAATATAGCAGAGTCACTTTTACGTACTGGGTTTATTTTTAGAGGGGTGTACAGTTCCAGAGCCTGCTTTAGGTAGCAGGGCAGAGCGGAGGTCGCAGCAGTCCGGCTGCTAAAGGAGGAACGCTGCAGATAGTGCTGCTGAGGACACGTCCTCTGTCCGTGAGCGTTCAGACACTGCCTGGGCCGTGCTGGCCATTTGCTCCCCCAGGCAGCTGCTGCCTTCTGCAGACCTTTGGTGCTGTCAACGGTGATGCTGTGGTGACTCCTTCGTGGCAGGAGGCTCTCAGCATATGCCAGCAATTGGCTGGCGTTGGGCTGACCTCTAACTGCTCCATTGCCTGAGTGGGGGCTGTGACCATCAAACTCTTTGTGTGTAGCTGCTGGTCCTTCCCGATTCGCTGCAGAAGGTGCTCCGAGCCCTGCCGGCAGAGAGAAGCAGCGTTCCTGGGAGAGCAGGGAACTTCCCCGGGGTGGGGAATGTCACTGCTGGGGTTTGTCCCCGAAGCCTGTGTCAGTGGTGCTCCACCCCAGAGATGGCAGCTCTCCCTCTCTGCTTGCAGCAGTGCACCCCAGGTCAGTGTGCTGCAGAGGGGACCAGTGCCAGCAGACACAGCTGTGTTCCTGCCCCAGCACCCATAGCTTCTGCAGGGTCTGTGCAGCTCCACTTTGGCAGCACTGTGGAGACGCCGAAGGCTTTTTATTTAACCTAGAGAGCTTTTCACCCACTGGCAGGCAGCTCTTGCTGCTTCCAGTGGGAAGTAAGGCAAGCCTTTCCCTGGACCACCTAGCAAGGAAGCTGGGCTTTAGGAGTGCCAGTGAGAAGCATGAAGCTCAGCACAGAGGTCAGGGTGTATCCAGCTTAGAATGTTCCCTACAGGTTACAGTTCACCTGCTGGAATTGCCTCTCTCCAGCCATGGTCTGGTGCTGGGCTGGTGGCAGGCTGCTAAAATGGGAGTGAGTCAAATCTTTGTGAAGCCAATCACACTCTGCACTGCTACTTGCAAAAGCTTCTGTTGTTCTTTTGGAAGAGTTCTCTGTCCCCTCTTTCCATCGAGGTTGTGGAGCACTGGACAGGAGCTTTGGGCTTTTACCCTGGGATCAGTTGTTGCACTTTTGCCTGCTTGTAGGTTCTTGGTCCTGACCTCTCATCTGGTGCTGTAGGTAAGCACAGCTTGGTTTATTCTGAGTGTGCAGCATTAACTGCAGAGGCTTTGGTGTCAGGTTTGCTTTGCCCTTGGAACAGTGCTTGCCTGTGGTGTAAATCTTCCCTGTCTGGCTTGTTCCCTGACCCCACTTGCCAATGCTGCTGCCTGCTGTGTCTCCACAGGTGGGTGTTTGTTGTCAAGAAAAGCTATCAGGACACAGACACATCTCTGCAGAGCTCTGTCATCACCAAGCTGAAAGGGGTGGCCTTCACCAACACCTCAGAGCTGGGGGAGAGGCTGTGGGACGTTGCAGACTACGTCATCCCTCCACAGGTGGGCATCACAGTGCCACCATCACCTCTGGTGGTTCAGCTAAGGGCATCTTCTGGCATGGTTGCAGGTGGGAAGGCTCAAGTGATGTATCCAGGTCTTTGCTCGTGGGCCACAAGAAAGAAATGGTCTGTCTTCTCTTAGGTCTTTGCAGTGAGCATCAAAGCAGCCTTGTCCCTCTAGCAAAGGTCCATGATACTTGGCAAGCAGAAGTTCTGTGTCTTCGGTGGGGCTGCTCTGCTGAGCAAAGTGTCTCCTTGCCTCTGTTCCTGGGCTGGAGCAGGCATGCATGGGACAGTCCAGAGTGAGAGGGAGATGGCAGGAAAGTGTGGTGCAATTTGGGTGAGGAGGGTTGCTTGACATGTGCCTGGCTCAACCTGCCTGCTGCTTCCCTGGCTTGGACAAAGCGAGATGCTTAGCTGATGCTGGAGGGGAGGAGAGGGCAGCAGATGCTGCCTGACACCAAGCTGGAGGTTGCCCAGCTGTGCTTGCCAGGGGCTGTTTGTGCTTTCTGTGCTCATGTCCATCCTATGCTTGCAAGGCTGTGAGGTGAGACTGGGCTCTTGTGCTGCCAAGGAGTAGCAAGCTGTAGATTGGACACTTTCTGTGCATAAGAAGAACATGTCACCTTCCTCCTGCTGCAGCCTACGTTTACTCAGCCCTGTGGATCTGAACTGTGCACAGGTTCCAGTGCAGAGCCTGAGTGTCAGCCCAGCAGGTGCTGCTGCTTGTGGCTGAAGCTGTGTGGACACTTAGCAGGTGGCTGCTGTGCACAGCCAGGAGCGGAACGCTCAGGCTGGTGTTGTACCTTGTCACCTGCCACTTAAGGCTCTTGTCACAGTGTGTTGGTTTGCTGGGAGGCCTCATGGTGTGGTGTAAACACAGCCAGCTCTGCCCCTGGGCTGTGCAATCAGGCTGCAGCAGTGAATCCAGCAACCCTGCAGTCTGCCTCCAGCAACCACAGTGGTGTCAGACCCTGGGCTCACAGCACAACTCAGCTGCTTCTGTGGGCTGTGAGTGCCCCAAGTGCTGACTGCTCTTTGTCTGCTCTGAGATGTGTCCCTCATGGCTTTGTATCTGCATGCCTGCTGCCAGTGCATTAAGTGACTTGCATGCACTAACTGCTTCATAAACTCTCCTTTCACTTCAGAGGAAGAGTCCAGTGCTGTGCTGGTGACTCTGGGCGGGCTGCTTTGTGCTGGAGAGATCCAGGTAGTGGAGCAAGAGACAGGGAGGGTTGGGAGAAGCTCTGCCTCCTCCACAGAGCAGGGGCAGCTCTCCTGAGCCTACCAGTGTGGCTGCTGACCAACATGTCCCTCCTGCTGAGGACAGGTGTAACCGTGTCCCGGCTGTGGGGTAAGCCCACACCACACAAATCCCAATGAGGGAGGGAGAGCCAAGCCCCTGAGCTCTGCAGGGTGGGTGGAAACCTGAGATCTCTGGTTTACTGGGCAACAGGCAGGGCTGTGTTGGGGGTTAGAGAGACTCTGGGCAAACAGGGGGCACTCAGCTCACTGAGGTTCATCACTGAGGAGGGCTGAGAATGCCCTTGGACAGGGTGAACCAGTGGCACTTTGAGGTTAGATTTAATGTAGAGCAGAGAATCACCTGCTGAATCCTTCACTTGTAGCTTTCCTGGGCTTGTTCTCTGGCAGGCTTGCAGAAAGGTCTTGTTGCTGTTGTGGTTGGGGTGGGGTCAGGGGTCAAGGATTTGCTCCTGATCAGCTGTTATCAGCAGGTGCTTGCCCACGCCAGCAGCCAGCGTTGCACATGGCACATTTCACACTCTGTGGCTTCCTGTGGTGGGTGAGGATGCTCAGGGCTGCCCTGAGCCCTCCCCAGGCCATGGGCTGGCTCTAGTGGTGATCTGTGTCCCCTCGGCATGACAAGGGTCAGGCTCCCTGGTGCCGAGGGCTGGCAGGAGACAACTGCAGTGTCTGCAGCTGCTGCCTGGTGCTGCCCCTGCTCCCCTTTCCCTGCGCTCGGTGTGGAGCAGAAATGGTAGAAGCTCCTGGTTTATTTCAGCCTTCGTTTCACTCCCGAGTGGTGACCCAGCCTCCATCTGCAGTGCCTGGTAAGCTGCTTTCTCTCCCCTCTCACCAGCTGTACCTTCAGGCTTCTTTTTCCTGTATTCTCCTTTGTGGTTAGTTGGTAAGGGGGAAAAATCACAATTTTAACTTTCTGCTGAGTGTGGGGAAGGGAGCAAAGAGAGGCTGTAAGTGGGCAGAGAAGGGAAGGCTCCTGAAGGGAGATGCACATCGTGGCTTTGCCTGAACACAGAGGGAACACTACACTGCCAGAGATCAGGATGCTAGGGGTGAAAATGCAGCCAGGTCTCTCTGTGCATGTCTCAGGGAGTCCTCCCAGTGGCTTGGTAAAGGGATCTGTGCTGTCTCTGTCGCTGCCATGCTGCAGGTGCTGGGTTTTGTTTTGTCACATGTCCACAGTGTTGCACTAAATCTTCCTCTGTGCCGTGCCCTGCTGCTTGCTCCCTGAGCTCAGGCTCCTGACAGCACAGCTGGGGCAGCCAGGCTGACCCTGGCTGGGAACAAACACCCACAGCTCTGCAGTGGGATGGAGCCTTGGATCCATGAGCAGGTACCAACTGTGTCCTTATGGAAAGCAGGGCAGGTCCTCACTGAGCAGCCAGCAAGGCAAGGCTCAGCAGTGCTGCTCACCAGAGTAACAGCCTCTGAAGCAGAGCCCCTTGTGCCAAGCAAATACACAAAGGGTCCTCTGAGTCCGAGAAGCAGCAGGGGAGAGAGAGATGGTAACTGTTCTGCAGACAACTGCATCTCCTCCTGACAGCTACCCTAAGAGTAAAACAAGTTTTCTGACTCCTCCTGCCTCACTTTGTTCATTCCAGGGTGAAAATGTCTTCTTTGTCATGACGAATCTGATTGTGACCCCAAACCAGAGGCAAGCCACGTGTCCTGAGGTAGGAAGAACTGAGCCCCTTGGCTCCCAGACCCCTACAAAACCAGGGGTAAGAACTGACAGAAGCAAGGAATGCAGGAAGAAGAAAAAGCAAACGGTTTTTCTGTAGTGTGATATCCCTGCTGGGGAAATGGGGCTGGTTACTGCACAGCCAGGAGGCTCAGCTCTCTTAATTTCCAGAGGCATTGGTCATTTAGGGTCTTGCTGACTTCAGCTGAAGCTGTTGGACATCTGCTCAGCTAGAGATGAGACCAGGGTCAGAAAAGGCCATGGGAAAACAACTGGGAGGTGACTCAGTCTAGTTTTGGGTAGAGGAGACTTTCCCTTCTGGAAAGGACTTTCCTCACCTGCAGGGCTTGGGAGGGTGCTTAGTACCTTCCAGAATCTGCCTGAGGGGCCAGAGCCATGAGGTGTTTGTGTCACGTTCAGATGCCCTCTGTGGAGATGTGTTTCAGAGTGGGGTGGAGGGTGCTGGCCATGCTGGGGGTGTTGTCCCTGGGCAGCAGAGATGAATTTTGCCTGTCAGAGGCAGAGGGGCAGCCCAGTTGGCTTCTTCAGGACGTGGCTGTCCTCTAGGGGCTGTGCTAGCCTGGGGTGAAGAGAGAGAAGGGTCACAGCTCCGAGAGCTTGTAGCTTAAATCAAAGCTAGGCTCATCTCTTAAGGTGCAGTATTGTGGCCTTCTGCTTGGTTTTGGTGGGTGGTAGATGATATTTGTCTTCTGCAGCCTTTCCAGGCTGAGCAGAGCCCCAGAGCAGGATGCTCTGCCATGACCTGTGGTGTGCTGGTGCTGTGTGACCATTGGGCTGCTTACACACGACCTGCACTTACCCCTTCAGCTGCACGTTGGCAGTGGTCACACCTTACAGAGGATTCACCTCACATCAGCACTTTTTTGCCCCCTGGGGCCTTGTGTCCTGTCACAGGTCTCACTTCTGTCCTTTTCCACCTCGCAGAGTGACAGCATTCCTGATGCCCTGTGTGAGCAGGACGAGCACTGCCCGGCCGGGGAGGCGGTGGTGGCTGGCAATGGTAAGGGAAGGGTTCCTCTTCCTCTCCTGGGCCTGATGGAGTCAGGCTGCTTCAGAGGCAACAGCCTGCTTACAGCCCCAGGGGTCTCTGATTGCAGAGGGACAAGGACAGTTCTTTTGTTTACTATCTTGTATTAAGATTTCTGCCTTGCTTCAGCTCTGTGGTGGCTGGGCCAGAGCACCCTGGGGCTGCTGGGGGCACAGAGTTATTCCAGGAGGGGGGCTCAGGGTGGCAGTGAAAAGCACCTGGATTTTCTGTGCCCTGCAGGCAAGGAGAGGAGGTGACTACTCTCTGTGACCTTCTCTGTGATGTCTGTGCTGCAGGGGTTAAGACTGGCCGTTGTTTGAAAGACAGGGACAGTATCAGAGGGACTTGTGAGATACTGGCCTGGTGCCCAGTGGAGAAAAGATCCAAGCCCAAGTACGTGGCCATGCTATGCTTTTTCCATGCTTGTGTGTCACTCAGGGCAGTTTCTGGTTTCCCTCTGCTTGGGCACTTACTTGAATGTTGGCTCAAGTGCAGGAGGAGGCTCTGCATGGCCTCCTGCTTGTCTCACTGGCTCTGCTCCCCCCTGCTTGTCTCTCTGGCTCTGCTCCCTGCTGGGTGGCTCTCTGGCTGTCCCAGGGGTGTTTTTAGCTCTCAGAACTTCCTCAGCCCGTGTGCTCCTTACCAACTCCTTGCTGACAGTGTGGGGGATGTGGCATGGCTGTTCTGGCACCACAAGATGAAACCTCACTGGTTCTAAATCAGTAACTGAGGTTCTGGCAGGTGAGCAGGGTACTCAGGCAGAGCAGCTCACCAGGCCTTCTCTTCCAGGACACCACTGCTCGCCAGTGCAGAGAACTTCACTGTCTACATCAAGAACTCCATCCTCTATCCCAAGTTTAAGTTCTCCAAGTAAGTGCAGGTGCTCAGCAATCCCTATGTCCTCTCCATCACACAGCCAATACCCCCAGCTTGCTCCACTCTCCTCCTCCTGCCTGAAGGGTGAGGTGGGGAGGTGAATATTCCTTCTTCTAAGGTGCAGGGGGAGGCCTTTGGCTGCAGGCTGTGCAGGAACAAGGAGGTAATGAGGGCTTGGAGCTTCTCAGAAAGCAGCTGGGTTTAGTCTGTGAGCAGGGTGTGGAAAGAAACACAGAAAACCAGGCTCAGACAGACATTTCTAGCATCTTTTCTTTATCTCTGACAAAAACAGTTGGCCCTGGACCATTGTGCCAGCCTGCTCTGTTTGGCACAATGACTGAGCTGCCCAGTCCCTGTCTGGCCCTGGGCCAGCAGTGGAAAGGCTCACTGGGTGATGAGGCTGGTGGCAAGTTACCATTTGTGCTATGCAGAGAGGGTGTTGGAGAAGTCTCTGCAGTTACGGTGGTGTTGAGTCTGTAGACAAGCAAAGAGGGAGACAAGAGGATTTCCCTCTTGCCTCCATGCAGGGTGAATGTGCTGGCAACCACCAACGAGTCCTACCTGAAGAGCTGCCGCTACAGCACAGAGCATCCCTACTGCCCCATCTTCCTCCTGGGCAACATCGTGCGCTGGGCTGGCCACGACTTCCAAGAAATGGCCTTGGAGGTAGGAGTGCCCTTGGCCTTGTGTGGCTTCCCAGCTGGCTGTGCTGGGCACTGCCTGGGGGACTGCCTCATGTCCAGGGTGCAGGGGAGAGATGTTGATGTTTAAGGTCAAGGCAGTCCCATTTAGCCTGTGCCCACAGAACAGGAGGCAGGGCGGTGTGGGTCCTCTGAAAGAGAAGGTCAGCTCAGCTCTCTGCTATTGGGGGCTGCCCAAACAGCTGCTCTGCCAGCAGGGCTTCTTTGTTTAATTTCAACATTACTGCATCACCAGTTTAAATCCAGAACTCTGGAAGGCCAGTGGGGCTGCCCTGGTCAGAGAACGCCTCGGGAGGCTTCCCCTGTAGCAAATAGACATTTCTGCACGGAACCCTGTGGCTGCAGCACCAGACAGGCTGTGACCCAGTGCATGTAGCCCGAGGGGAAGATGGAGCCAGTCTGAGGCATCCCAGGAAGCACAGATGAGAAGAGTGCAGGCTTTGTGCTGGCTTCTGCACTTGTGAAATCTCATCCCTGCATAAAAGAGCCTCTTCTCTGCTGTTACAGCCACTGAAATTAATGAAATCAGTGTCTTGGGATGAGAAACCTCCTTGGATGTCAGCAGAGGAAAAGCTGGGGTTGTGGAATGTGACCAAGGTCACAAGCATGAAGTTGACCCATCTAGAAATGTGTGTTGCTGGGCTCTGTGACCAGAGGTGCAGCCCTCCTAGTCCCTGGGGAAAACTTGCCCAAGGAGCTGGCAAATTTGAAGACTCTTTAATTGAACTGAGCTTACCAAACTCACACTGTCTCTCTCTTTTGTTAAGGGTGGTGTGATAGGAATTCAGATTGAATGGAACTGTGATCTTGATAAAGCCCCTTCTGAATGTAATCCTCACTATTCTTTTAGCCGGCTGGATAACAAGTTCTCAGAAAAGTCCATCTCTTCTGGGTACAACTTCAGGTAAGGCAAGAGGAGAATCTGGTGGCAGTGCTGCAGCGGGGCTGAGCTGGTTTGACTCAGAATGTTGTTGGAGGTTGGCAGTGAAGTGACCCAACCTTGGAAGCATCCAGAGCCAGGTTAGATGTGGCCTTGAGCAAGCTGGTCTAGTAGGAGGTGTCCCTGCCCATGGCAGGGGTTTGGAACTAGATGATCTCTTAAGGTCTTTTCCAACCCAAACCATTCTGTAGTTCGGTGAAGTACCAGACCTTGCCAAACACTGCCCCAGCCAAGCACACCGGGAGGGAGTCATGCTTATGGCAAGCTATAGAGCTGCTTTTGGTAGGGGGAGAGATCTGTTTGAAGAGATAGGTGAGTTCAGGTGGGTTCCTGGGGCAGGTGACAGAGTTAAAATCAGCATTGTTGTGTTCCAGGTTTGCCAAATATTACCAGGATGCTGAGGGGGTCGACTACCGAACGCTCATTAAAGCGTACGGAATCCGCTTTGACGTGATGGTAAACGGCAAGGTGAGCTCCCAGGCCAGAATATTTCAGAGCCTGGAGAGAAGACAGGTGGATGACATTCCCAGTGGGAGGAAGCTCTGGGATGAGAACAGTCTCTCTGGCTTGTTGTGGGAAAGGGCTCTTGCTATTCATCCCTGTAGAGCTAATGCAGCGTGAGAGGAGATGACCTGGAGTGCAGATGAGTGCATCTCTTCTACCTAAAAGCACACTCATGTAAAGTCTGACAGGAGTAAACATACCCCAGATCTCATTTTCCATGTGTTTGTGCTGCAGAAAAAGGGTTAATTCGGGGGTGATGTGAGGTCTGAAATGCAGCCATGGACAGTTGAGTCTGAGACACACACAGACCTTTAGCCTCCAAGTGCTCACTGCAAATTTGCTGTGGTTGTGCCTGCTGGTTGCTAACAAAACACACCCACAGGCACTAGGAGCTTCCCCTGGGTAACCACTCCCTTAAGCTTGGGTCTTGAGTTGTTCTTTCCTTAAGCACTTCCTGACCTTTTTTCTCTCAGGCAGGGAAGTTTAGCATCATCCCCACCATTATCAACATTGGCTCGGGGCTGGCTCTCATGGGAGCGGTAAGCAAATGTGTTTTATTCCCAAATCCTCGTCCAGCTTTTAGGAGGGTAGTGGTGGGGGTGGTTTAGATCTGCTGCAGCAGAGTTTTTGCTGCTCTAACTGCTCAGTCAGGTGGGTGTCTGTGTCCTGGCTTAAAGGCATTTGTTAAAATGTGCCCCTAAATTGCCTGGGATAGGAAGCAAAATACAGCTCCTGCACATTACTCTAATTCATGCCTATTGCTAATTCGAGCAGAACTCTTCCTCTTCTGCTGTAAAGATAGAACACAAATTCTTTCTCTTTGCAGGGAGCTTTCTTTTGTGACCTGGTGCTGCTGTACCTGAGTAAAAAGAGTAATTTCTATCGAGGCAAGAAGTACGAGGAAGTGAGGTAAGTGAGCTTGGCTTTTGTGTTCAGATGCAGTGGCTTTATTGCTGTGACTAACAGGAACAGGAGATATGGGAGCACAGCAAACATTAATGGCAAACAAAGGCCGGTTTCAGGAATTATATTTCTCCAAATGAGCGTAGTCAAGTTACCCTCTCCCTCTGTGATTCCTTGCTGGTTAGGTGGGGAAGCAAAGGAAGCTGCTGTGTCATGGCTGGGCTAGAAATGGCCTCGCACTGAGGCTTGTAATGACAGAGGATGGAACCGGGGCAGCTCCACAACCTCGTGAATTTGAGAACTGAGGCTGCATCTCTACAGAGGGTGATGGCTGCTGTGGTATGGGGTGACAGGCCTGGCTGGGAACCTCTTTCCCACATTGCCTCCTGATACAGAAATAGCTTGCTTGCCTTGACTGCCACTGTGCTTGCTCCCTCAGGTCCAGTACCAGCAAATCATTATCCAGCCCCACACTGAATGGCAACCAGAGCCCGGAGCAGCTCTAGGCATGGCAGCAGGTCTGCTAGCTGGACTCATGTTCCAGGAAAGCCACACAGCTGGGAAATCACACCAGAGCTGGGAGGTGGACATACCCCAGATCAGATCTACTGTCTACTGTTGGGATTTCCAGAAGAAAAAAAGTCCCTTAAGGAACACCCTTCTTTCCCTGAGATGTCCTCTGGTGTCCTGAGCTTGCAAGAGCATGTCCTGACTATGGATTTATAAAAGGCAAAAGAAGGCACCAAGTGACTGGTTTGATAGCTGTTGATAGATGTGTCTGTACCTGCATTACCCTGTGGCTGTGCTTTGCTTCCATATATGGGAGAACAGTGATGTGAACACTGCTGCCACCCCTGAGGAGGGCTGAAGCTGAGATTCAACGAGTCTCCTGCTCTGCTGGCTTGTGGCCACCACCTCCAGCTCTTGTATTCCATGCAGGATGAGATGTCAAGCAGCAGGACTGCTCTTGCCAGGAAATGTGATGAAATGCACCATTTCAGCAGTTCTTGAAGTCTGGGGGAAAGGGGCTCCTTGTCCTACAAAGCATGAGCTGGGTCTGTGTCACAGTAAGGGCAATCACTCCTATTGCAGCGTGTGAGTAACTGTTAGGGCTAGCAGCAGTGATCGTCTGTGAACAGCAGAAAGAGAAGCAGTTGAACCACGTCTGGATCCCAGCTGCCTCACCTGCCACCCACCACCTCCACATGTAGTTGGGCCAGATTCAGCATTTCAAAGCACAGAACAGGTAACAGCAGGCAGAGTGTTCTGAAGCAAGGCAGGGACAGATATTTATGTGGCTGATGGGGGCGAAGGGATTTAGAGTGACCCTGGGAGGATCTGCACAGCAGCGATCTTAGGCTCTCCCTCCTTTCCTCAGTGCCTGGTTTAATTTGCTTGTTCTTTCTGTGTCATTGCTTATGGTGGGAAGAGATCTGAATGGGAGACTAAAGGCTTCTGCTGGTTTTCATAGTACACTGAATTGTACTGCAGAGACTGAAAAGGGTGAAACAGACTTTGCTGGTTCTTCCAAATACACTAACAGGAGTGATACCTACAAGACAGATGCCTGCTACTTCAACCCTCACATAACTTCCAAAGGAGTGCTTGTTTCTCAATAGAGAAAGCAGGCCCATTGCTGCCTATTTTGTAACTTTATGCTCACGTGGGACTGCAACTTCCCTCTGAAAAGCATTCATAGTTTAAAGTTACCATTGGTTGGAGCAGATGGGAACTGACTCGCCAGTTCCTGAAGGCAGTAGGTGAATATTGCTGCCTCATTCAGAGCTTCCCCACCCTGGCTTGGTACCAGCTGATCAGTGTTCTATAAACGCTGCCATGTAGCCACCCATCAGGAGTCACCACGACAAAGAGGCAGTTTCTGTGCACACTCTGAACATCAAGATTTAAAGGACTCCTGCTGTACCATGTACACACACTGCCAGGGCAACAGTGGAGGGGTTGGCATTGGACAGCTGCTGTGACAGTGTTACACAAATGGAAAGAGAGGCTGCACTCTGCCTTCACTCCTTTAAGGTGGTTATGCTCAGGCACAGGCTGATTCTAAATTAAAACTCATCTTTGTTAGCCCTAGCAAACTCCAAAGCTATCACCAATGGCAAACCCCACCCAGTCCACTCCTTCTGCTTCTGTTCAGAGGCAAGTAATTATTGAGTCAAACACTCATCTAGAAACCAGAACTCTGCTGCTATGATCACATCCAAAGCTGCCTCTCATGTCAGAAGTCTCTCCTGGAGGCAAACAGAAGTTAAAGTGTGTGGGTAACTGATAGGCTGCACTGGCCAGGCCCGTTGGAATTGCTTGGCCCATAGAACAGCAGAGGCTTTGGACTGTCAGAGTTTAATTCCCTTTGAGTGGTTTCTAGATGGTGGAACACAGGGTGAGCCCCTCCATGCGACATCAGGCCAAGGCACAACTCCTGGAGACCAAGAGGCTTATCACAACATGTAAAGCTGACCAATGTTTCAGCTTGACAAAACACCAACTTCTTAGGTGACCAAAGCAACTTTGAATTTAAGCCTTCAAGGGCTTCACAACCCCCAAGTCCCTGGAATATTCTCCTTCTTTAAAACATTTCCCACGGCCACTGCTATTGATAAAACATAACCATATTCCTTCTCAGTGGTTTCTTTCATTTTTGTTTTCTCTTTTTATTTAATGTACAGCAATAAAATTTGTCACTTCGGGGCAAGACTGTCCTGTACAGTGTGGTTTCTAGGTTGCACCCCCCCCACACCTTTTGTCTATGTCCTATGTACTTATGCTGAACAACTCAACACTGAGTTTGTACAAGAAGATCTATAGCAGAGCTAGTGCCTGTATGGTGGGAGAGCAGATTTTCCTTTCTTTTCCTGCCAGGGACATACAGAACCTCACTGCTCAGTAACAGACGATGCTGGCAGACTCACGAGTGTAACCAGTACAGAGTGAGGTGGCAGGTAGTAAGATGCCACACTCAGTTGTCTGTGTTTCATGGTACACAGCAGTGCTAAAAAGGAGCAAAGTGCCTTGAGGAAGCATCATTTAGTGACTTTTGTATGTGCCAGTGAAGAGCACCCCTGATAATGTTACTTACTGACAGCAGCACGTACAGCAGCTGTGGAAATAACATTTGCACTAGCAACTTGGTCACATTTCTGTATCCAACCTTTAACATACACTTAATTACATTCTACTGTGCAGCATTTCTTTATGTCAGTGGATTATTTTTTTAGAACACCGCGTCACACACTGCTTTCATCAGCATTTGTGTGTGCAAAGGTAGAGAGGATTGCAGTGGGTGTCTTATCCAAAACACAATACAAGAGGCTACATTATCCCAAACCCACAGCTGTGCCTGCCATTAGAGACACAAGTTATTACTCAGCCACCAGACAAATATTCATGGGAGGCATCCATGTGGTGCTTCACATTCAGTTTAATTAGAACAGTGCTACTGAGTCATCTGTACTTGGACATAATTTACCAATGGTATTAATGATACAAGCAATGGACAGGGGTTTAAAGGTAAGCTGGCCTAGTTGTGTGGATGACTTTTGGCAACAGTCCTGCTTCATTAAAAATCACTGCAGCTACCGTGGCTCCTAGTTGGTTTTAGTAGACATGAACCATGCCGTACAGGAAAGTCCAGAAGAGGACATATGTGAAGAGCCCTCCTATAAGCCCTCCCGTGAAAAGCGGCCTTCGGGATTTAAAGTACTTATTCCACCGCCGTCCGGCTTTTAACACCAAGAGCACGGAGAGGAGGACGGATGCCAGGAAGTAGAAGATGAAGCCGTGCAGGCCAGTCAGGCCGAGGATCCCTGCCGTGGCGCCCGACAGAGCCGAGACCGAGGTCCTGCAATAGTCCAGGATGGCAGCGTTCCCCCGCACCGCCGCTTCGCTGATGAACTGCGGCCCCTCGCGTTTGGCCACCACCGCGGCCATGGCTCCCAGCCGGGCTCGGGGACCTCCTCTCACCTAACGAGACTGGGTGAAAGGAGACACAGGCTATAGGGGCCGAAGGGGCGGATTAGCCCGGCGCTGCCCCGGTCCGCGTTGAAGCGGTGCCTCCCGCGGAGCGTCGAACACGCCGCACAGAGCCGGCGAGCCCGCTCAACGCCAGGGCGCCGCTCTGGAGCGCGGCAGCAGTTCAGCGGCCTTGGGCGCCCGCGCAAAGGCCCCTCCCGGCACCGCCCGCCCGCCGCCGCGGGGCCCTCCCGCCGCCGCGGGGCCCTTCCGCCTTCCCCCAGCCCATACCTCTCATCCACGGCGGCACGCTGTTCCACAGGACCCTCGGCCGGCCCCCGCCGTCACGCCTCACACCCTGNGGGAGCCGAGGCCGCCGCACCTCCCCGCCAGGCCCAACCTACCGCCAGAGCGGAGCCTCTCGCCTGCCCGCCGGAAGCTCCTGTCAGGCATCTTGGGCGCGGGGCACGCCGGGAAAGGGAGCAGGCTTCCGGCACGCTGGGCTCCGCCAGGGGCGGGGCGGCACCCGATTGGCTGGCGGCGCGGGGAGGCGGGGCCGGGCCAGGCGCTTTTGTTCGGGCGCGGCAGCGGCGGCGGCGGCGGCAGCAGTGGGACCATGTCGTACGTGCCGGGGCAGCCGGTCACTGCCGTGGTGGTGAGATGGGGCCGCGACTGGGGCATGGGTGACGCCACGGCGCTGGGCCGGGAGCTGCCGAGCGCAGCAGGGACAGGGGCGGTAGCGCCGGTGCCGCCCAGCGGTGCCCTGTAGGCTGTCAGCGGGCGGAGGGGCTCGGCGGGGGCGAAGGTGCCGCGGAAGAGTCCTGAAAGTGTCCTGGAGCGGCTCCGGCCCACGAGTGCGTGGAAGGAGGGGTCTGCAGAGCCGCCGGTAGTAATTGCCGCCCACGGCCGCTCCCTGCCCGCATAGGCAGCAGCTCTGCGCCGTGGAAGCTGTCAGTGCCTGCGGCAGGCTCGGCCCGCCCCGCCTTGGCTTTGCCGCAGGCGCTGTGTAAGATGCTGGGCTCTCGAAGTGTGTTAATTGCCTTAGTCAAATAGCGCCAGCAAGGGGCTCCGTAGTTTCTTCCGCTGGTTGGAACGTTGACTTAGAGTTGTGCGGTGGTGTGGCTGCCGCTCCCGGAACAGAACATCCTGGGGATGCAGAAACTGTCCGGCGGCGGGCGAGCAGACTGTGTCCTAGCGAGGGGGTACGGTGGCAAAGCTTAGTGGCTGACAGTGCTCTTTCAGAAGAATAAGAATAGCCTGGATTGGGAGGGGCATTTAAAAGTCATCTGTACCACCCCCTTTGCAGTGAGCAAGGGAATCTTCGACTAGAGCGAGCTGAAGAAGGTTTTGCATGGTGGTTGTTTTAGTTAAGATCATGGCTTTTGATTGTGGCTCAGGTTGGCATTTATACGGTGCTTACAAGTTTGTCAGATGCCTGTTCATGAGACAGCGAGGAACCTACCTCTAGATTACCAAAGTGCCGATAAGTTATCTTGAAAAAGAGCTATCCTAATAATAGAGTGCTGCCACTGATAGGGCTCGGCAGGAACAGGAGGGATGTGGGTAAAGAGCAAGAGGAGTCTGGCCGTGAGTGACTGCCAGCTATTGAGATGTGACTCATGGTTAAAGGGACCTGCTCTGTTTTCCCCTTGTATCTCTAGGCAGTGCTACAGCACCGAGGAGTGGCAGCTTGGCTTTGTCATGGCATGAGTTTACAGACTGTTTCCTGTCCTGCTGCTCTGTGATAGGACTGAGAACAGTTCAGAGCCAGCTGCTGTCAACACCTGGGCTGCATGTGACTGACTGGCAGCGAACACTGCAGGACAGTTCTGTGCTGCCCAGGGGTTCAGAGCTGCCTGGCACAATAGGTGAGCTGTGGTGCAGCCTCCCCTGGTGGCGTTATGGAAGGAGTCTTAACTGGTCTCAGAGTATCTGATACACACTTGAAATGTCTTCCAGTGATGCCCACACTCAGCTGTTTTCTCCTTTTTCTCTTCTCAGCAAAGAATTGAAATACATAAGCTTCGACAGGGTGACAAGCTGATTCTGGGATTCAGCATTGGAGGTGGCATTGACCAGGATCCTACTCAGAATCCTTTCTCTGAAGACAAGACTGACAAGGTCAGGAGTTTTGTTTTCTGTAGCAAACTCTTGGCAAAAGTCTGAATGTATCCAGCTCACCCAGCAAGCTCCATTCAGTTCCATCTGAATTCTGCCCTCTCATTGCTGACTACTAAGGTTACTCTTGCCAAGTTATTTGCAGACCAAATTTGTTTCAGGTTTTCTCTCTCCCTATTTTGTTTTCCAGCATCACATAAACTTGTTCTGAACTGGAATCCCTTACGAGCTACAATTTCTGCACTGTCAATAGAATTTATCTGCTATATTTAGTAAATAAACACTTTTTTTTTTTTTCCCACTAGGGTATCTATGTGACAAGGGTGACAGAAGGAGGCCCAGCAGAAGTTGCAGGACTTCAGATTGGAGATAAGATCATGCAGGTAAATACTGAGATAAGCCAAGGACTTATGTAGTGCTAGGTGCACACTACAGAGAAGTTTCTGCTAGGGGTAATAGTGTCTTCTGGGTACTTTCCAGGACAGTTTGTGTGGCATATAAATAAGCTAAGTTGTAGTGTAAGCACATCTGCTACATCATTCTGACAGAACAGTTAGAGGTCACCTTGAGTCCATGCACCCACCTCACTTTGGTGTTTTTTTTTTCCTAGGTGAATGGCTGGGACATGACCATGGTGACCCACGACCAAGCTAGGAAGAGGCTCACAAAAAGGAATGAAGAAGTGGTACGGCTGCTGGTGACCAGGAAATCTCTGCAGAAGGCTGTGCAACAATCCATGATGTCCTAATCAATCACCAGGCTGGGGAAGGGTTGGGGAGGGAGATGTATAGACTGATATCAAAGAAGCAGATATTAGAGCTGAATGGGTTGTCTGGAAGGAGTGCATGTTCCTAACTGTGGTAAACACTACTTTTATTTCCCCCTGCCCCCTTCCTCTGGCATAACTGGCAACAGTAAACCTCCAGTCCTCAGAGTGCTTCTCTAACACCTTCCCTGCAGGTACATGTGTTGTAGTCAGGGCTTTCAGGAGGACAGGACAAACCCTCATTATTTAAGGAAGCAACTGGAAAAGCCTTAACTTTGACAGGATTCTTTTGCAGCACAAAAGCTTTTTATTTTAAGGGGAAGTGTGGTTTCTGCTATGGAAGCTGAGAGAGTTTGCTGTGCTTAAGCTTTTAGATGTGAGCTGTCCTGTCCACCCCTGAGAATTAAAAGGCCAGACTCGAGTTGCACCCTGCTGTGGGGAGAAGCACTGTGCTACTTTCACATCAGGTGCTAGCTAGACAGCATGCTGAAGGGTTTGGGGCATTGTGCTTTGCTGCAAAGATCCCCTGTACAAAGCAGCCTCTTCAGACAAGAAGCAAACAACTAATACAAGTGTTAAGTAGTGCCTGTGAAGTACACAAAGCTCATCAGCACTGCAGTTCAGCTTCACAGAGGGAAAAGAAAAATCTTAATTCTCCTTATTCCTGAGTAATTTAACATCAAATGAATCAAGTTTAAATTTAAAGGAATATGGAGCAAAAAAGGTAATGGTGTTGCTGAACTTACCAGAAGAGCTGCTTATAGCTGTACTGTCTTCATTTCTTCATCCTGCTTCTGTCAGGCTTGGGAGGGGGTGGATTTTGGTCTGTCTTCTAGAAGACTTTGATTAAATCACTGATTTATTGGATGGAGGAGATGAAGATGCCAGACATTTGCTAAAGTGCCTCTTGACTAAATTGAAGATGCTACGTTGTTTAAATTACCATGCTACAGGATTCCAGAGTATTGCTACAACACTAAGTTAATTACATAGCATCCTAGTGGGTTGCTAACCAGCTAGCTTTACAGTTATCCAAAAAAAACTGGAGTTGATTTATACTTCTCTATACTTTCCTTAAGCAGTCTTCAGGTAAGCTGTTGTAAGTAGAACGGGAGAAAGTGGCAGACTAACTTATTCAGTACATTACTGCTGTGCCACGTAGGCTTGTTGTGATGAGTGCATCTCAGACTGTTCTGTACACACCAGCTGTGCCTAGTGACCATTTTTATACCTATGGCATTCCTACAATACTTCTTTTTCAATTTTGTAACTTAAGACCTCAGTCATTTTAAGGCTTTCAGGTTGAAGTTATTTTTGTTACTATAAAGAGACACTGCTATTTGTACTGCTATTTCACTTGATTTTACACACAATAAAACAAGAGTTGGATTTCCTGAGCTCTTTCTTCTTACAGTTAAGAATGCCACATCAGGTGAATGCTTCCAGCTGAAACCTTTTTCCCCTTGCTCCAAGTGGATTGTGGATTACATCAGCACGATGCAGCCTGAGGTCAGTATGGGCTGATGTCACTGGGTGGGTGTTTGCAGTGTTAGTGAGCTGTCAAACCTTGCCTGGCCTCTGCTGGGGGGCTGCTACTTTTCCTCAGGTTAACACCTAGTAAGATGTATTAGTACTTGAATGCTCAAGTACAAACATGGATTCCCTTCTGGTTCTTTTGAAAGGTATAGTGCTTGCCTTCAGGTACCTAGAACGTACCACATGGAGTCAAAGTTACCCAGGAATGAAAACATACATTTAGAATTCAGTTATGGGGCTGTTAACACAATCTACAGAAATAATCTCTTTGATAAATCTTTAATCTTTACCCTCCACCATTTAGAATTCAAGGCATGTGTCAGTAGACCTGAGCAAACCTCAGTGCACTAGAAGTAGATAAATGAGCACTTGGCACCTCTTGAAAAAGAGCTTTTGGTGAAATCAGAATACAGCTGCTTCTTCCCAGTATTTAAAATAGAATTCAGATTCTAATATTTGTGTATTCTTTCATCCAGCAACTGTGAGTGGTGTTCTACTGTGATCTGTGAGGAGTCAGCAGCACTTAGATCCATAGACAGTCTTTGGTCATTAAGTGGTTCATAAAAATTATCTCAGACTTCTGAAAGGCAGAACTCTACTCTTTGTGCTTCACTTCCACTCAAAGACACTCTGGTCTTATTCTTTCCTGTTAAAGGAATAAGAGCCACATGCTGCTTGGCAGCTCACACTAAGCTGTCTGCATCTTCAACAGGCTTTGTTCTTCCCTTTACAAGTGGTGGTTAGATAGCTTGCTGTCCTTTAAGGCACCTGGCAATCAGCATTTGGCAAGGCAACAGCTTGTATTCCATACCAGAGAGGATCAAAGCATAAACAGATCTGTGTCAGTGTTTCTGGTAATTGGCAGCAGGCATCCCAAAAGCCCTCACCCAGGCTGGGAGCAGGTTCAGTGTAAAGTTTTTTTTTGTTGTAAGTGATGTTATTCACAGGGTTCATACCCTCGTCTCCTATAAAGGCAGTAGTGCTGGACCATAAAAACAATATCAAAGATGATGGAGAAGACACCCAGGCCAAATTTGGTTGGATCTCCAAAGATTAACTTCCACTGATCTGTCAAATACAAAAATTAGAGGTAAGACTAACTCAAGTGCAGTCTTGTTTCAAGGCTACAAGGTTGTGCCACAGGCAAGTTTATGGTTAACTTTCTCTGGGTTTTCAGAATGCCTGTTTAATTTTATAGCTTGAAGGAAAATGCACAGCTCCTTTATTCTTAGTATAAGGACAGCTACCCAGGCTAGAGTGCAAACATTAGCAGGCAGGTTACCTTGGGAGAGTATCTGCTCTGTACCAAGATTCTCCTACCCCATTAAGAAAGGCCCAACCACCTCAGTTCCAGCCTTACCATTATTGTATGACTGTAAGAACATCTGGAGAAGGCTGAAGGTTCCACCAGTGAAGTCCAGTAATACATTCCCAATGCTCCATCCCTCAGTACTCTTCCGACGGAAGTTCATGTATGCCTGAGTGCAACAAGGAGCTGGTCAGCAGCTCCTGCACAAGCAGTTCTGAGCCAACCACTTAAGCAGCCTTCTGCACAAACACTGGTTTGGCACTGAAAGACTTAAATCTTGCTGACAGCTTAGTGCAGTCAGACTTCCCAGAGCATACACTACAGGCTTGGGGGAGAGGGATATGGTATAAAAGCAGAAAAGCTCAGACCAACCTGTGGAAAATACTTTATCAGTGTGACTGCTAACTTAATGTAAGAGAAGCAGAACAGGAACTGTAGCCAGGTCATCTCCTCAGCTGCAGCTAGAAACAGTGTTGTGAAGGTGAAGATCCATGCAAGTGCCAGGAGCCCAACAACAACCTTGGATACTTTCTGACCTGCTCTCTGAAGCAAATGTAGATGGTTAGACTGACCTTGCTTGTACATCCTCAGTTGCAGAGTAAGATACAGAACAATAAATGCAAGGTTGTTGTACCAGTTAGACTCAAGGCAAAAGGGAATTTTAAGACTGAGTGCTACAGCAACCAGCTGAAGGTTTGCAAGAGCTGGTGAGCAATATTCAAATCAATCATTTGGAACACCTTGAAACAGAAAACAATATTGTGGCAGTATTTACAAGCATTTATGATGCCTATTATCAGTGCCACATCTCTAACAGCCTGATGATTTCAGGTGTTCATATACATGCAAAAGGATACTAATGCCATTATGGTAAAAGACTTGTGGTTGCTTTTAATTCTTCACTAGAAAAGACTGCTGCACCTAGCAGTGGTACAAATGGGTGTTACAGTTTAGCATCACCAAAGGAAGTACCAAGAGAACCTGAAAATTGCCTGTTCAGATGAGTCTTTTACAATGGGAATTGAAAGAACCACCTGACCAACATTCCCACCCTTGTCAGGTGAGACAGTGTTAAAGGGCCTTTGCTGATGCTTACAAAGGAAAATACAAGAAAAAAAGCCAACCTGGGAGCTTGATTTGCAGGGAACCCCTAAGGACCTGTCCTACCTTGAAGAATTAGTGCTCCAAGCAGTGAGGAAAGAGCCAAGCACATGCCAGCTTTGTAGTGTGCAGAGGTGTAATTTATGTGCTGGCTAGAGATTGGGAACTTTATGAACTTGGCTGTTTAGCTTAATTATTTTGAGTCCCTAAGCAGTTTACTTAGAAGCTCAGAATATCCACGAGGCTGAAGTGGCCAAGCCTGCTGAAGCTGCTACTAGCTTTGGAAAGATAAAGGCAGCCTAACTTCTTGCAATGAAGAGGACCTTGGAGCCCAAGAGCAGTGAGTGGATGGTGAGTGGTGATGTGTCCGGCAGAGGGAGCTGGGCCAGAGTCAGGTCAGCACTGAAACTTACCTCATAGATACAGCACTGAATGATGACGACGAGAGTGAGAGCTACCGCGTGAAGGCTGAAGAAAACATCATTGATAGCCACAGGGTTCACCCCGCTGGGGTAGCTGACTAAGAATTCCTCCTAAATGCAAGAGAAATCAAAACCAGCCAAATGCCTTAACTCCCTCCTGTAGACCACCCCCTCCAGAAAGTACTAAGAGGTAATTATACTTACCTTAATCAAGGGAATCCAGAAGAGTCCCACATTAAACACACTGTATGCTATGAAGCCAGTAAGGTTTAATGCTATAAAGTCAAAGCTTAGTCCAACTACACTAAAGAAGGAAAAAAAAAAAAAAAGAGAAATGGAGGGACAACATGACTCTAGAATACTGCTGTATAGGCAATTTTTGATGTAAGCCAAAGCATTGTGACAACATGCTGCTGTGAGTTCATCAGGAAGCAAAATCAATTACCCCTCATATGGTAATTGGCCATATGGTGATACTCACAACAGCTCTTACTGTGTCCCTCCACCCTTCCAAGAGCTCAGCTAGTCTGACAGAAACCCTTCCAGGCCAAATCCAAAGAAGCAGGAGTTCATCTTTCTACTTAGAGTCACTTTTGGTTTTTTCTAACCTACAGGCTTAAAAGCTCACTGGGGCTGCATTTATTCAGACCCTGTCTTTGCCTTGCTTTTTTTTCTCCCTGTCTTTTCAGGCATAATTCACAATAGTCAAGCTGGATGTAACTGAAGCTAGGACTTAGCAAACACATCTTAAGTACCTTTACCTTTTTCGTCTCCAGTTCTCAAAGAGCTGAGGATAAAAGGAGATAGACCAGGCGAGGAAATAGATCCAACCAATCACCTCATCAGCATATCTCACTATGATGCTGTGAATCACCTGAAATTGCATCCTAGGTCTGATGATAAATACAAACAGAATTAATTAATTTGCTTGTTCAGACTTTTTTTTTTCCCCAGCAGATTTTTGCCTTGTTCTGCTTTGAGACAGAAAATAGAGTTCAGGCATTGAGATAAGACAAAGATTTGAAGTTGGTTTCAGCAGGAGATAGTCCTTTCTTTAGTGTCTTATGTTTAGGGAATCTCCCACTCCTACCCTCCACTATCCTTCTTGTCTCACTTTTTCCATTGTTTTACCACAGGAATCTTCAAAAAGGTCATCTCATGCCAACAGCTTCCACTCTCTTGGCACAAGGTCTGTTATGCAAGAGCAGAGCTTCACTTTTCACACGATCAGCAAAGCCTCATGATCGTGCCTGTCCTGTGGAGCATTTCACATGTTTACCTCTGCCTTTGCTTTGGGTCTTAAAAGCAGAAGCAAAATGAGGAAGTAAAACAGGAGTATCCTGTCGCTCAGTAGCAACAAGCAAATGCACTCCAGCTTTTTCCGCCTTGCTAGACTGTCTTCCTGCTAGGGAGGGCTGGCATCTGTGAGAAAAGGGCTCATCTAACTAGAAAGTAAACCACCTGTTTCTCCTGGTAGTGGCATGGGCTCAGAGCTGCATCAAGCTGATAGCACTCCAGAACGTGTTCTGTGCAGGCAGAGCAGGATTGCCCTGTGCATTTTCAACCCCACCAAAAGAAAGAGAGAGAGGAAAAACAAATCCAATGTTGTTTTGATACTTTGGGGAGGGGCTATCAAGATCAGACTAAGGAGCCCTGAGAACTCAGAGTCATCCAGTAATGAAATCTAAGATGCCAAGGCTATCACTCTGCTTCCATACCCTGTATTTATCTGAACACCTCAGGGATTACTGCAGGGTCACCTCAACTAGATACTACCCATGTCCCACTAACCATTTAACTATATGGAGCAAATAGTAACCCTAAAGTTCAGGAAGCTGTAGGATAGCAAGAGGAACTTAAAAAACCAGTTTCTCACCCAGTTAAGTTGGAATTACTGGTGTAAAGATAAACTGTTACTTGTCCTACATCATCTGCTTTCACTTTGAAGTCTGCTTTAGTGTGACCTGCAGGCAACTGTACCTGCAAGGCAAAGTACAGAGGAGAGTTGCACCACACCAGTGACAGGCTTTTGCCTAAGGTCAGAAGTCTGTTTTGTCACTTACTTCATCAGGCAGTTCAACAATAGTGCTGTGTTTTGATGAGTGTGTAACATTAAAATTTATCACCAGTGTCTCATTTAGTGGAGCCCTGTGAAGAGAAGAGCAACAAGTTAGACTGATGCCAGAGTTCACAATTGCTTCAGTGCTGCAGGACAGTTTTGCTATTTTCCTCTTTATTATAATTCTTACAATTTCATTTGACTGTTGTCTTTAATCAGACTTTAAGATCCCAAGAGGGATCTGTGTGTTTACCAGTCCTTTCCTGGGAAGCTGACACATCAAAAACATGGGGAAACACTGCCCTGTATTAAACAATGAGTCTAAGGTGCATTAGCCCTCATTTTGGAGTAGTTGCATTTCCTTTCCAGAAGCAGCAAGTTCTGTTTGGGGATTCTAGACAATGCAAGTTTCTCTTAAGCATCAATTTTTAGAAATGGAGGAACTGTAAGTTCACTTGTGGAAGGTACTTCAGTAAACTAGTATAGGGCAAACAGCATGATACATCTTTTCCTGCTCAGGATCCCCCACAAATGGTTTGGGGTCTTGCCAGAGGCCAGCCACACAAGGCTGTTTGTGAAAATGCTGCACTATTTCAGCCCAGACTAGTACTAAGAGATGAAATAGCCTAAGAGTGAGCAGTCACACCACTAAGATCTGCTCTGTATGAAAAATTAACTGAATCTTAATTAAGTATATAGCCAAGTCCTGCCTGCTTGCTCATCCCCCTGTTCCAAAAAGAAAGTAAAGATGTAATTGTGATTTTACCTCAGAGAGATAGTGACATTTGTTGAGCTTCCACTTTCTAATGAAACCACCTTAGGGACAGACAATACAATGACTCCATCTAGGAGGGGAAAAAAAAAAAAAAACAACATTAAAAAATCCCAAGCAATCAGAAAAGCTCCACAAACTTCAACTATTATGAGTGATGACTAACTCTGGCAGAGCTACTGCTTTGTTTTGTGATGGGAGACATTTCGTCCACCAGTGGCAACTGCAGTATTGGATTAATAAAAGCAGTACACATGCTGAGCAGCAAAGAACAGCTTATGAAAAGGCAACTTCATTCAAAAGCAGAAGTAAATAACTGTCACTTCCATATGCTACAAGGAAGTCATTTCAATATCTGAAGTGCAACACAGTTCATGTCAAGAGAAAGCAATAGGATACTTCAAGTCCACAATAATTCCTTCTTGATACTATCCTAGTAACTTAAGAGTCACACGTGCCCAAAATTCACCTCAAGTTTCCTTCCTGGGTCAAAAACTCAAGCCAGGCACCTAGATGTTCAACAATTAACTATCTTAACACTTCAGGAATGACAAGCACCTTGCCACAGCGCTCCAAAATACTGCAGTTGAGGGTACACCTCCCAGCAATCCAGCCACATTGTACCACATCAGTCTTTAAGAGAGGCCAAGTTTCCCAGTGGCAATACAAGTGATAACAAACCCACAGTCCAGGCAGCAGCTCTGATATTTGGAATCTATTTTATTCACTGTATGTTTAAGGGACACGAGAGAGAAGAGGAAGCACAAGAGCTGTATTTTAAAAGAAGACCAGAGAGATGAACTTTTTTTCCCCCTTGTTGCTATGTATTACAGAGAGTTCTTTAAAAGTTATTTAAGTGCAGGAGAGCTGATGGTATTTAATCTGCTTCTGCAGAGATGAGCTTGGCACATGAGACAAATGCTCCGTTGCATCAGTGCCTCAGTGCAGTGCTGTGTGTATCAGCACACCGAGTAAACGCAACCTGTGAAAGAAGAGCTGATGGGAATCGTAGCACAGGTCTAGGCAGAGAGGAACGGCAGAGCTGCTGCAGAGCAGCCCTCTTCCACCTCTGACCCTTGCCCCTGCCTAGGCGAGCCCTGCGGGCCCGCGCTGGGATGACCAACACTTACCGCCAGGCCCCAGCAGCACAGGCGAGAGGCAGAGCAGAGCGGGGAGCAGGCATTTCATCCTCATGGTGGAAACGCTGCTGAGAAGGCGAGAAGGCTGTGATCGGGACCTACACGTCTTGAGGGGCCACCAGCCCAGCTCCTCAGTTGACACACTGCTCCCTCCCCAGCCCGGCCCAGGCCCCTTAGCCCTGCCGAGAGAACACCAACCTCTCAGTCCCTCTGTGTGCACAGCCTCTCCAGGGACATATTTACGCCATAGCTTACCCCACTCTCCCCACACAGAACTCCCGCTCACCCTGAGAGCCCCCTCCCGATCGGGCGGGACTACAGCTCTCGGCAGGCACTGCGCCTCCCCCAGCCCCCCGCCTCTGGGGGGCGCGGCGCGGTGCACGCCGGGACTTGTAGTTCCCGCCGCGCTGCCCTCAGGAGGCGGCGAAGCGAGGCCATCCTGCGCTTTAGGCCCTGCTAGCGCTGAGGAGGCAGCGCTGAGGAAGAGGCACCTACCTGCTCCCAGCGCCGCAGCTCCGGCCCGCACAGCTCCGGCGCTTCCCTTTTCAGCTCCTCACGTGAGGCAGCCGCCTGCGAACTCCCCGCCCAGCGCCCATGGTGCCTGCCGAGCCCTGGCGGACACCCCCGGCTGCCATCTTGGGTGTGGCGGAGCGGGCTGGGCGCTGGGCCGGGGCCGGGCAGTCTGTGAGGGGGGCTGCTGCTGGCTGAGGCAGGGGTCGTGGCTGTGGTTGTTTGCTGAAGCTTCGTCTAAAACTGCGAGGGCTCACCGAGAAGGGCTGGGGAAGGTTCGGTTTGCCACGCTCAAGATGGAGGGGGCAGTGGCCGGGCATTGCTGAGGGGAGATACCTCCAGCCAGAGAGCAAAGTCCAGGGCCGCTCGGTCCCTTGGCGGGTGGGAGCCCACACTGCTTGTGCCCCGGGCACCCTTGGTTCTTTGGCCGGTGCCCCCTCAGAGGCAGCAGGGAGCAGTGTGTGGCTCAACACAGCGGCTGTCGGGCCTGCCACCACCTGGAGACACCTGTGGGTGGTGGTGAAGGTGAAAGCGATCCCCTCCTGCAGGCCATGGCGGGCAGCGAGGCCGCAGGCAGGCCTGCTCCCGCCTGCGTGCTGGGCATAGACCTGGGCACCACATCGGTTAAAGCTGCCCTGGTGATAGGGGCAGAGCGAGGGCAGGTGGTGGCAGAGAGCTGCTCCCGGGAGACGCAGGCACACAGCACTAGTCTGGAGGCTGGACCGCAGGTAAGGGGTGGCAGGTAGCACTGCTGGCAATTTCAGGGTGCTTTTGTCATGACCAGGTTGTGTTGATACATTATGCAGGTTTCAGTGGCTTTTCCCGGGTTGATTTTATGCCTAGAACGATGGAGGTGGTTGCAGGATGTGCCTGGATGTCTGAAAGAAGAATTAAAATGCTCTCTGTTTGCTCTGCGAGCAAGCCAAGTGAAGCTGCTTGTTTTAAGACAGTTCCAGGTTCTGGAGAGATGCTAAAACTGTTCTCCCACGACTAATCATCTTGTCTTTGATGCTTCCAACCAGGAAGCAGCAGCCACCTGCCAACTGGGAGGGTATTTTCAACCTTTAATGTGAGATGGAATCCTATCTGGAAACTCCCTGTGGGAATAACCAGGAATGTGTGCTCCTGTTAAAGGTTCATTGTGTTGGTCAGTCTAAGAAAGGTTAAATCAGAACTATAAAAACTCTTCCAGCCTGGTACTGCTATGAGTCTAGGGGCTCATTTTTGAGCAAACAGCCCAGCCCTCCTCCCTACAGACAGTCATGTTTATTCAGCCCAAGTATGGTATGCACAGAGTAGTTTACATCTATATGTAGGCTATTTGAATGTTTTGCTTCTAATCTTCATACTGGTCTGTCACAAAGTGATCTGAGCCGTCTTCAAAGTGTGAAAGCTGGAATACAGCTTCTCACATGGCACACTTTGGTTGGTTTGCCAAGTAGATCAGTTTGCTGGGTAGTTGTAGGAACAGAGTATCCCAAATGAGGTATCTGTATCATCAAAGTCAACAGTGAGTAGATACGTAGAGGCTTTAGGAAGATAGAAGGTGTCCAGAGAAGGGACAATCAGGGGGCTGGAACACCTCTGCTATGAGGAAAAACTGAGGGAATTGGGGCTGTTCAGTCAGGAGAGGAGAAGGCTCCAAGGTGGCTTTATTGTGGCCTTTAAGTATCTTAAGGGGGCCTACAAGAAAGCTGGGGAGGGACTTTTTAGGCTGTCAGGTAGTGATAGGACTGGGAGGAATGGAACAAAGCTAGAAATGGGTAGATTCAGACTGGATGTTAGAAGAAGTTCTTCACCATGAGGGTGGTGAGACCCTGGAAGGGGTTGCCCAAGGAGGTGGTGGAAGCCTCATCCATGGAGGTGTTTAAGGGCAGGCTGGATGAAGCTCTAGACAGCCTAATCTAGTGTGAGGTGCCCCTGCCAGTGGCAGAGGGGTTAGAACTAGATGATCTTTGTGGTCCCTTCCAACCCTGACTGACTCTGTGTAGGGCAGGCTGCATGCCTTTCAGAACACAGCCCTCTCAGTGGGGGAAAAGAAGAGCAATGTGTAAGTTGAATTAATGAAAGCATGTGGTGAGTATTAATGGCTTCCCCCCCCCCCAAATGTATAGTTGAGTATGGTCATTTAGGAAATTAAGAATTCTTTGGCCTTCAATGTAAGAGGCTGTTAGCTCATTCTCAACTTGGTAGTATTAGACTTCAGTTGTTATTATTTCTGGAGGGTTTTTTTGCATTCTTTTCCAGTTTCTTGGTTACTGTTACTGTAATTTGTGCTGTTAAGCTCAATGAATTCTGTGTTTCTCTTCTGCCTAAAGTAGCCGTGTTTAATAAATACACTGAGTGAACCCTAATGGTTTTGTGCTCAGAATGGTGCTTTATGATTGCAGGGGATGGAGCAGAATGTCCAGAGGATAATAAAAGCCTTGAATGAATGCCTTGCTGCTCTGCCTCAGCAGCAGCTTCAGAAAGTCAGTCACATTGGCATTTCAGGACAAATGCATGGGATTGTGTTTTGGAAGAGAGACAAAGGTAACAATCTTTCATAGGCGTTCCTGCTTGGAGTATTACGGTGCTGAAAATGGAATTTTCATACTGAAATGCTTTGTAGTAAACTAATGCTTGTTCCTTTTGTTCATCCCTAAACCAGAATTAGCCAAAGATGTTCTTCTGTGAGAATTTTGCTTCAGTTACTGGAATTTCAGCTACTAACTGTAGTTAACGATGGTGGATTTAATGTAACAAGATTCCAGCAGAATGATTATTGTGAAGGAGAAATAACATGTTAGTGGCTTGGTCTTTTCTTGCCCATCATATGCTATCAGCTACCAGCTGAAAGAACTTCTGCATCATTTGAATGACTTAGGGGGAGCAGAATGTTGTTCACCTCATAAAACACTGAATGAATTGTTTCCCAGTATCTCAGTCCCTTAAGATTATTCTACAGTAGTAGTGTTGGCAGTGCTGTCTATGTAAAATCAACCATGCTTGATCTTCGTGTGAGAGTGTGCATAGCTGTAGCTATCCAACAGCATCACTGTGCTGTTTGAATGTGCAGGAGAAAAAGTGAAGTTCAGGAAATGTTTTCAGGGCTTTTTTCCCCCAAAAAAATAAATCTCAAGGCATTTTGTTTCCCAGCAAATCAGACTGTCATGTTCCGTTCATCTTGCTGCTTATGCCTCTGTTAGCAGGAAAAAGACTTGTGGCCATGATTCTCAAAAACTCAGCTGCTTGTAGAATAAAGAGTTAGGACTCTAGGAACAAAATCAATTGCAGTGAGGCTTGATTGCACAAATACTCAAATAACCTTTGTAAGAGAGGGTGCCTGAAAAATTCAGGCCTTGGATTGCCAGCCCTGTGTGATAGGGAATGGATTCACTTCTTGGATAATGTCCTATAAACTTGAAGTCCAAGGCTATCAGAATGTGATTCCTTGTCTTCTTTCTCTTCACCTTATGTTCCGCATGTCTGAACAATGGTACAAGACTTAGAGGAACAGGAGTCACACAGATTAACCAAAGATTTATTGTAAAATACAGAACAGATTTCCCAGAAGTGCTTATTGCTGCCTGGTGAAGGTTGTCAGAGTCTTAACTGCTTTAAGAGACACTATGCTATTAATTGCTGGCTTTAATTTTACATTAAATGATACTAAAATGATGATAAAGAAAGAAATCCAAAGGCTGATGGACTGAAGGAGCTGTTGCTTGCTTTCCATCTGTCCCAAGGGCTGCATAACAAGGCCTCATGGGTTGATGATAGACACAGGTTCTTATGTCATGTTGGTTAATATTTCATTTTCTAAAGCCACACACCACTTGTTGTTTTTTTTCATATCAAGCAGAAGAGAGTGTTTGCTTTCATTTGTTTTGAGCAGACTAAGTGAATCTCTGCACTTTGGGGCACAAATTACATTTTTAATAGCATCCTTTAGGGTTAGTTTTATGGTTAATAATGTTTCTTAGAACCCATTTTAAAACTAGAAGAGTAAACCGATTGGAAATTCAGTTCAAGCAGACTTGGGAATTGAAGGAACAGGAAAATGTATGTGTTTGCTTTGAATGTCTCCCATAGTGTTTCCCACATTTCACAGCTGCCTTTAACTGCGTGATTGCAACTTTAAATCCCTGTATCCAGCCCAAGAAAGGCTCATTTGGCTGTATTTGTGCAAGTCAGTGAAGCAACTGAGTCTCTTTGGCCTGTGTGACAAGTGGCACAGCACAGCTGGAAACTCCACTCCTAACCCAAGCCAGAATCCAGAAGGTTGCCTCAGTTACAGAGGCAGCTGGAGAGAGCTGTGTGGCCTGGCCTGTCCACATTCCATGGCCAGAGAGCCAAAGCTGTGCCAGCAAAGCATGCTAGCAAACGTGCCAGGGAGTGCTGGAGCTCAGTCTGCTGCTCTTGACAGGCCCGTGTGGGCTGCCTGTGCAGGAGTGCTTCTGCTGAGCATGTCAGGGCAGTGCACTGGAGCAACAGCAGATGCTGCTGAGAAGGCTCTGGGCAGCTCTGACAAATTGCCATAATTTTGTTGAGGCCTTCACACAGAGGAATGTGAAGGTTTCATCAAAGGGGCAGTGTTTTCTGTTCAAAAGGAACATGCTGGTAAAGCTGAGTTAAGCCCTGTTCTACCTTGGGTGAAGTTTTGCTGTGTAGCACCGGGGAGTGATCCTCTTCAGTCCTTTGATCCAGGTTTCCTGTTGATTTGGTTCAAAAGGACATGAAACTACACACTCTCCATCATGGGTTGCATTAGTTTGCTACTAACACAACATTCTCTAAGTCATGGTGTGGCAGATCCCAGTTAAGGTTGATCTGTGGAGCTGTCAGGTCAGTTCGTCACCTCCCACAGAACTGCCTGGTTTTGTTTTTTGTGGAGGTCACCTAATTTAAGTAGTTTCTTTAATATCCCCAGGTGCAAGTTGCTCATTTCTCTAGCACAAGGAGTGCTTGTAGAGCAATGGGTGGACAAGGAGCAATGGATATAAGCTGCAGCACAGGAAGGTCCACCTCAACACAAAGGGAAACTTCTTGACTGTAAGGGTCACAGAACACTGGCACAGGCTCCCCAGAGAGGTTGTGGAATCTCCTTCTCTGGAGACTTTCAAAGCCTGTCTGGTTGCATTCCTCTGTGACCTGAGCTAGATTGAATGGTCCTGCTCTGGCAGGGACGTTGGACTGGACTTTGGGTCCCTTTCAACCTCTGACATCCTGTGAGCCTGTGATGAGAGCTTGTCCTGCCTCCTGCTTCACCCAAGTGTTGAGCAGCATTGCTGTTGAGAGGGGTGAAGGTGGTGCAGCTCGTGTGTGGGTTATTTGCCAAGAGAATTGAGCAGCCTGTGACCTGAGCTGGATTGTATGGTCCTGCTCTGGCAGGGTTTGGATTCAATGATCTCTTTGGGTCCCTTCCAACCCCTGACATCCTGAGATCACGAAGGCAGTCCTCGGATACCATTCTCTGTTTTAGCAAAGGTTGACTGGCATAATGACATCATCTAGGGCAGGAAACTCTGACTAGTGAAGATGATTGCAATCACTACTGCCTCTGCTTCTGCTCTTTTTTCCAATACAAATTATCAAGAGTGTCCCAAAATGCTAACTGCCAGGCAGACTATGCTGCAGGGAGTCAGCAGACTACCACAGCTTCTCTGACACTGTGTTTCAGGCTGCAAGTGGACAGAGAGTTGTCCAGGCCCTGCCTTTGAGCCAGAGGAGGTCAGTCAGCTGGTTACTTGGCAAGACGGCCGCTGCAGTCCCACCTTCCTCTCTTCTCTTCCTCTGCCACAATCACATATCAGCTTGGCTACAGGATTTGGATGTGCCACAGTCTACTGGTATCTAAAGAAGAGGTACTTTGATTCTCAAAATGGTTTCAGTGTCAGGCTGTTTGACTGGAAGTTTCTCACCTTGAGCTTGTGTGACAGTGTTGTTCCTGTAGCATGTTGATGCTGCTACAGGCTGAGGGGCTGAGTTTCTCTACAATCATAACATTAATTCAGTAGTCAAAGAATATTTAAAATGGTAATATTCAATATCTACTCTGTGCAGCTAAGCACTCAGGAGTCTCTGGCCTCATAAAAGCACTACAGATCTCTTTAATACAAATTGAAAACTTTGCCTATAGAGTAACAGAAGCCTTAAAGTATCCCGGCAGAGCTCTAGTCCATCCTGCCGCTCAGAGGAGCTCTGCTAATGCAGTTTGAAGGCTGTAATTTTGCCTGGTGCAGGTCTTGAAAAGTAGAAACACGCCTAAAACAGTAACAGAGTTGCTTTGTCAGGTTGCTGCCAGATGCTAAACCAAACAGTCTCTAAATTAATTTCAGTTCTCTCCTTCATTAGACACTGAGATCCTTATGAGGTGCTAGGAGTGGTCTGCTTTGTTGTGGCATGTTTGCAGAGGGTATAATTTTTCACTTATGACTTGGCATGGGCAGGATTTGTTCAGTTTCGTCTGCAGTCTGCTATGCTGCTCAAAGAGCCAAGGTCTTCCTCTGCAGTGAGCTCAGGTTCATTAAATGGGGAAAGAGAAAAACAGATCTTGGTTTCTCTCAGTGTGTGTCCAGCAAACATACTACATGGAGCATGGCATGATGATGCTTTAGAGCTGTGTAAGGCATGACTCCAGCTACTTTGTTTTGTTCTGATTTGTTTCCCCATTTCCAGTTGTGTAGTTCCTGGATCCTAGAGCAACTGCAGGTATTTACCTTGGGGTTTTTTTGTTTTTTTCAAGTGCTCTAGAATCAACAAAGTGGCATTTTTTTGTTTAAGCAATGAATGCCTTCTTGGTGGCCTGCTTTGGGGCCTAGATAACTCATTACCTAAAGCCACTGTCTCTGCATCTTCCTTCAGGAGATGAGTGGTGCTGCTGTGGTGACAGCTTGGAAAACAAGTTGCATTTAAAAAACCAAACCACCAAAATGCAGGTTGATCCCTGGGATGGCTGCTTCTGTTTTAGATGGGGCTGTGCACGTCCAAAGTTCTCTGTAGCAGTAGAAGTGCTCTTGCTCCCAGTGCTTTAAAGCACTCCTCATTGTCTTTGGTTTAAAAATGTTCTGTTTAAAAGGCCAGATTTTCTGAAGTCTTATGATGCTGCTGGCACTATCCAGGACTACGTGGTTGCCATGTTGTGTGACCTGAAGAAGCCACTCATGTCCACCCAGAACGCTGCCAGTTGGGGATATTTTAACTCCAGAAGCAAAAGCTGGAATACTGACATGTAAGTGCTGAGGTCATTTGGTGGATTTTGTGCATTGCTTGTGTCAGGCAATGGGGACATCTCTTTGGGCTCTAAATATGGGTGTCCTACAGATAAAAAGTTGCTACGAACTGCTGATTTTAAGGTGTATGTGCTTAAATTGTGTAAAATCTGGCACATTGTTTTTAGAACCACCTAAGACAGCAGAGCTGGGAGACTCATCAGTGAGGCCTTGCATACCAAACTGTTCTCTCCTTTTCTGGGGTGGGATGGTGGGGTGGGATGAACAAGTGCATGCTGCAGCCAAGGTGTTGCCTCTGAGATGCCTCTCTAGTTCTTTCAGCTGAGCCCCTTCATAGCTACTAAGACTTAGTTTTGATAATACCTGAGTTACTAGGCTACAGGAAGCCTCTTAGGGAATCTTGTTTATTTATTTACTTATTTTTCTTAATGATTTGCTTTTCCAGGGCTGAGTGCTTAAGGCCTTATATATTTCAGGGCTTAGGTTAGGCCAGGATTCCCAGCTGAAAAGAGCAGCTCAAGTGAAGGTATGAAAGTGACAAAATCTTGCATTTGACCTCCTGAGCTTTCGCTAATTTGGCCGTGTTGCAGTGTGGTGCATCTTGCAGTTGATTGTATTAGGAGTTAACTCTTTGTGATTGGGTTTTGAACCACTAACTGCATGACAGTTTGAAGTTCTTTCAGACTCAGAAGTTGCATTCTCTTGCTGGTTCTGTGTTTGTCCCTTTACCCTAGAACTGCTTCTCCATGTGACATCAGTAGGTTAAACTTGCTGAATGTGCGCTGCTGTGTTACCGCAGCTGATCTCCAAAGCACAACATTTACCAGCTACTAGAAAGAAAGCTGACTCTATCCCAGCCAAAACCAGGCCAAACAGACTGCATATAAAGGAAAGCTATTTATTCTTCTAGACTATTCTAGTTTATCCACTGGAATGCTGCCCCTGTCCAAGACAAAGCTTTCTAAGTAGGTGAAAGCATCCATAAATATATCAGCCACAAATGTATGGCCAGGTTCATCTGGGACTTCAAAGAGGACTTTGTAGCTGTGCTGCATGTTCCCATCCTGCCCTGCTGCAATAATATTGTTCTGATTGCAGACTGAAAAAATCTGGCTTTCCTCTCCACTTGCTCCCAGAGGTGGGAGACCCTGGCAGTATTGCAGGCAGGACAATCTCTGCATGGCATGGAATACCCAAAGGAGCAAAAGTAGGGATTGCTCTGGGAGACTTCCAGTGCTCTGTTTATTCCTGTCTGACTGAGAGGACTGATGCAGGTATCATCATTTTGGTATCTCATTTGGTTTTCTTGTTGGCCACCTCCAGGGTAGCCTTGTAAAATGCTGGTTTGGTTTACTTTGCTTTGTTTCCCTTTTTTTTTTTTTTTTTTTTTTTTTTTTTTTTTTTTTTTGTCTTTTCTGTTCTAGTTCTTAATATCAGTACCTCTGCTCAGCTGACCATCTCAATGCCTCCAGGTTTCCAGCCTCTAGAGACACCAGATCCTTCCTCAGCTGTTGCTTATTTTCCGTACTTCAATGGTGACTACTTGGCAGTGGCAGCATCACTAAATGGAGGCAATGTGCTGGCAACGTTTGTGGATATGTTGGCACGGTGGACAGAAGAGCTGGGTAAGCAGTTTTAAGGCTGGCTTAAGCTCTAAGTTGAGGTTGGTCAGCAAGGTAAAGGGAAGCTAAGGCAAAGGAACAAGCCTAGAGCTGTTTGGTCATGTTGTATAAGGAACAAGGATGTAACTCTTGGGTCACGCTTCCTAGAACTCTGGAATTTCCCACTGAAGCTTATGAACATGCTGAGACAATCGCGCTTGGATTCCACATTGATGTTGCCTCTAGGTTTTGGGTTTTGCTTTGCTTCAAGAACACAGGAAAAATATTTTTTTAAAGTTGTTTTTTTAAAAGAAAAGGTCAGCAAATTTGAGCCTAGCCTCTAATTTTGCATGAGTGGAGAACCAGAAGAGCCCCCTGGTTAGTTCAGTTGCCTTTCGCTGCATATTATCAGCACCGAAATTGATTCAAAGACTCGAACTCATGTAGAATCTTCTAAGTGCTTTAAACATGGTCTTCACAGGGTTGGTTTTGGGTATTTTTGATGATCTATTGGTTTTTGCAATACAGAATTAAGCTCTGAAATTGTTCTTCCAGTGAATACTTGAAGTGAACTTTGCATCCATGTGCAATCCAGCCACTGAAGTTGCAGTCTGCTGTTAGTGCCTTTTGTAACTTAGCACAAAGGAGGAGCTGTGTTACCAGGAGAGGCAGGTTTTGCAAGAAGAAAAAAAAGATTTTGAGTCTCACAGATTGTAGACACAACTGGATAGGAAAACTGTGATTCATAGTCCTGGAAAAACGATAACGTTTGAGACATGGCAAAGGATACCAAATATTGTACTGAGCAGGTGGATCAGCCTCCCTTTTAAGTCTCCACACGTAAGATTAGCAACGTGCTATTTCCCATCTGCAGGACTTCAGGTTGAGGAGTCTGCCATCTATACAAAGATAATCACAGCAGCCTTGGCCCAAAACGACAGCAAGCTCTCAGTCCACCCAACCATCTTTGGAGAGAGACACGTTCCCGAGCAGCTGGCATCGGTGACCAATATTGCTGCCTCTGACCTCTCCCTGGGTCGTGTCACCAGAGCTCTGTGCCATGGCATCGTTGAGAACCTCAGTTCCATGTTACCTGTGCAGTGCCTGGTGGAGACGGGCGTGAGGAGAATCCTGGGCAGTGGGAGCGCCCTTGCCAGGAACGAGGTGCTGAGGCAGGAAGTGGAGAGGATTTTTCCATTTCCTGTGGTCTATGGGAAGGACGTTGATGCTGCTGTGGGGGCTGCCATGGTGATGTTCCACAGAAAATAAAATTGTTGTTTGAAATGGCCTGAGGTGCAGCTGCTTGGGTTTTTCCTCACCATGCAGTGTTTCCATTCGCACAGAGTCATGGAATCATGGAATGTTAGGGCTTGGAAGGGACCTTGGAAGATTATCCACTCCAACCCCACTGCCAGAGCAGAATCACCCAGAGCAGGTCCCAGAGGAACACATCCAGGCAAGTTTTGAATGTCTCCAGAGGAGACTCTTCAACCTATAGTCTGTAGTTACCCAGGTCCTCCTTGCCCTTTTGAAAGACTGCAGTGGCATTTGCTTTCCTCCAGTCCTCTCACCAAAGATGATGGAGAGGGTCTAGCAAAGACTTGTGCCAGCTCCCTCAGCACCCACAGGTGCATCCCATCTGGATCCTGTCCCATGGGATTTTCCCTAGCAATTGCTTGGAAAGGCCAAAGTTGGCCCTGATGAAGTCCAGGGTTGTGATTCTGCTTGATACTCTGTTCCTGCTGCACAAGATCCTGAACTCCACCATCTCATTGTTACTGCCCTCAACCTTCACCGCTTGAAGCAGACCCTCCTTGGCAGTGAGTATAAGATGCAGCAGCACTCCTCTCCTGGGTGGCTCATCCACTATTTGCATCAAGAAGTTGCTCTCAGTGCACTGGAGGAACCTCTTGGACTCTGGCTGGCTGAGGAGGCCTTCCAGCAAATACCTGGGTAATTAAACCCCCCCATGAGAACCAGGGCCTGTAATTGCAAGGTTGCTGTCAGCTGCCTGTAGAAGGCCTCATCAGCTTCCTCGTCCTGATCAGGTGGCCTGTAATAGACATCCACAAGAGTGTCACCCATGCCAGACTGACATTCATTTCACATCCACAAGCTCTCAACTTGCTCCTCATCTGCCCTTGGACAGAACTCAATGCATTGTAGTTGCTCTCTTACATGAAGAGCTTGGTAGCCTTCCAGCAGGGCCCCAGATCTCTTTTTCAGAGGCACGTGGGGAGGCAAGGCAGGCAAGGAAGGCACTCACCTCCTGCCACAGCCCTTCACTATTTCTGGAGGGGTTTCCAACATGCCATATTCCTCATTACGGTGGAAAGAAAACAACTTGCATTTAATGTCCACTTCTGCTCCTGTGTGTACATACTTTGTTTCTCTTTCATCTCCATTTGTGCAATGAGGAGTAATTATCACATCACATTTGACTGACTGACTAGGAAAGATCCATTAACTTTCTGCATAAAAACACTTCATGAGAAGCTCATTTTCCTGGTAGGAAATGTTTAGAAGGGCTGGGAGAGATGAGCAGCTGTCTGAAACTTAGTCTGGTGCTTTCATTAGAGACTCCTTGTCCTTAAGTTGTCTCACAATATATATACAGATAGGCATAAGCCAAGGATGTCAGCCTGGTTTGGGGAGCTTGGTGGCTCTTGCCCTGAACGAGTGCCAGTTTTCACACCTTGCTCGTTATCTCTGTAAGAATGACCATGAAGGATTATTATTTCTGTGGTTACCCAGCTCTGGTGTCAAACACATGACCTCTACCATGCCTGGAATGGAAATATATTTATAAGGTGGGAGGTAACTGTTTTGCATTTGGCTTTTAGGTAATAATGTGGATTAAAGCCCCTCTGAAACAGTCACAATTTGTGACGAACAATTTGTGTCTTCATCTCTTTCAGTTTCGTCACAATTTGTGACGAACAATTTGTGTCTTCATCTCTTTCAGTTTTTATTTCTCTTTTGAGACCACACACAGTTAATATTTTGAGAGATGGTCCACCAAAATAATTTGTCCTTGTAATATAGTGGGTAGCTATTCCAGTGCATTTGGTCTGAAGGTGTCTCTGATTCTGCTCTTCGTGTATTGTGTCAAAATGAGCTTTAATATAGCAGCTGCCAGGCCATTTTTTATATTAGGTATTGTCCATGTGAATACCCTTTAAAATTTCAAGTTCTTATCCCCTGTGTTATGCTCTTTAAACGTGTTTCTCTCCCTACTCTTTATTTTACACATGGAAGCGTTGTACTTTATCTGGCTAAACCAAGATGGATGTGCACCCTTTCTGCACACACAATACAGGTGAGTTGGTCTCATGTTATCTAGATGCAATTTCGTGACTTAGAAACATCTAAGTGTGTTCCTACTTTAGACATTGGGAACGTGAGGACTCATTTTAGTAGTGAGAAAGCTGTTCTGAGATCTTCATTAGAGAGATGGATTCGTTTCCATCTCTCTTTATCCTTCCCTCTTCCATGCTGTGCTCAGGGAAATATTGGCATCTATAGGAACTGCAGAGAAAATGCAAGCTGCAGGTTTTGTAAAAAGCCTGAATCTGCTATGTGCTGTTTTCCCTCTTATTATCTTATAAAATATTTTCTTATCAGCATATTTATTTTATTTTTTATTCAATTAGAGGAATGAATTAACCCTATCCCAGTATGCTGTTTACTGTGAAATCCAGTGGTATTTATTCCCTGCTTTTAGCCTCCCTGACTCGAGGCCATCTTTGCATACATCTTTAAGACCTGTAGCACATCTGCTGATGCTTTTCCATTTGCAGTGGTGCAGAGGGCTCATAGTAAAAATCACTCTGAAGCACAGAACTCTTTCAGAGCCTGTGCAGTATGTTGGATGCAGGCCCGAAAAAAAGGAATGAATTTCGTCTTGCTTATTGATTGCCTCTTTTGATAAGCATTCACATCTTGTGAGCTTACACCTTTCAGCCAGGTTCCTGACCAAACGGAACATGATATATCCAACCACTGTTCCAAAAAGCAATGAGTGCTGCTGGAGAGAAGGAATTAATGTGTCCAGCGGAAATGCAGGTCAGTGAGGCTGATGGAAGCATCCAAAAAACAGCAGAAAGCTTCCGAAGGGTGCACAGTAAGGCTGAAAGCTGCTAATGCCTGGATGAGAGAAGAGAGAGAAGGAATATTTAGCAAAAGAGACCACCAAGAAGATAGAGGCTGAATAAGGGAGACCCTCCAGTGCTCAGTTTTCCTATGGAGTCTCTGCTTTGCCAGTGGTTAATGGTGGTGTTGGGTGAGATGCTCTGCTCAGCACAGCTCCAGGAACACCAGATAAGGACCTGTCTTATTGGTAATCTATACTTATGCATTAATAAACAGGCATTTTCTTTCTTTCAAGTACAATCCTGTAGAGTGTTTTAAGTAGTATAATTAGTTTGCTATTAAATAACCAAATACGTTCTTCTTTTTTACATACGTGGTTAGACTCGATGATCTTGGAGGTCTTTTCCAACCTGAATGATGTTTATGATTCTATCTAAGCTGGCAAGCCTAGAAAAAATGGTTACCTCCTGCAAAACATAAACCAGATAATTTCACTGGATCATTTCATAACCTAACTCAAAGTCTCTGAAGTCAGAGGTCTGAAAATTGTTTCTGTCCTAACAGCTCAGCCTGCTGGAGAAGCTGCTTCCCTGGGGTGCTTTTTAGCAGAAGGATCTTCTGTAAATTATCTATTTAGCAATATCTGATACAGTTCTTTATTTTTAAGGGTGGTAGATCCATCCTGGATTAGATAAGAATGGGTTTTTTTCCCCTAATTGCATTAATATTTAAAAGCTGACTGTTGCATATATGCTATTGAAGTAAGACAGAGTAGGAGTATGGGATGATGGAATGGCCTTAGGGCTTTCTGTCTTTGGTTCTCCCTCAACTCTGTTCAGGATCAGTTTATCTTTAATCTACTTGGTGAAGCTTCACAGCAGCCACCCAAGAAATATCTGCAGAAAGATGACTGATCTCAGAGAAGTGCTGTGGTACATTTTACAAAGTTTTATAAATTGTAATGAAACTTCTGAGCCACAGAAGCAAATGTTTGGTGGTTTGGGGATTTTTGCAAGCTTGAGTGTACTTACAAAGAGGAAATCTGGAGAAGAGCATCCATTACTAAATGCAATTAAAGGAGAGGGAAAAAAACAACAGCAACTGTTCTTGTAAAAAGCTTTGCTGAACTCCTGGGAATAGAAGCCACTGATGCTTCTCTTTCCAGAATTGTTCTTAATGGTCTTCGTGCTCTGTTCTCTGTTTTTCTAGTGAATTTCCCTTGGTTCTAAAAATCAGCAGGCACATATAACACTTTTGCAGACAAGTGAAGTGGAGAAGCAAACTGAGGGCTTCTCAGTCCAGCCACACTGGAAGAGGAATATCTGGCACCAAATTTCTGTAGAAATCAGAGGGGTTTTACTGAGCCTGGAGTGTTTTGCAGAAGACAGGATTTTGTTGCACTTATCTGTAAGTCCTGCATCTATATTTGAATAGCATGGCTGTTAGTGATCTCTATACTCTCTTTGTTACTTATTCTGAGTTGTGATGTGGTTAGGCAAAATATAGTTCCTTACCTCATTTGTTGTATCAAACTTCAGTGTTGTAGGATTCAAAAAGCTCACATGGGTTATGTATTTTTTAGGATAGATATTTTTTTTTTTCCCTTTAAGAATCCTTCCACGCAATTTTGAAGGTTATTTCCCTTGCAGGTTCTCACTTGTGAGGAAATGAATTTTTTGGCTTCATCACCTAAGATATTATTAACAAGGTGTAGAAATGAAAGCACTAAACTGGGCTGGAGCAAATTGCCAGGGAGACAGGGTTGAGTCTGTACTGCCAATTTTAATATTGCACCTAGTCTGTGGAAAACAAATTACTGCCTTTTCCATATCCATTCTCTGATGGTTTTGGTTCAATTCATAATCTAAATAAAGCTACACAGGGCTGTATTCCTAGTGTATTTTTTTACATGTTTTATAGCAGCTGGGCTTAGTGATCCTAGGGTCTTTTCCAGCCTGAATGTTTCTGTGATTCTGTAAGACTATTTTTAGAACTTTTTTTTGCTGGGGTAATCGTTCTTCTGTAGTTTTAATACCCTGTTCCAAATGGAATTATTTTTCTCTGTACAATTTCTTATAGGACAGTGAAATTAAAAAGGTACTGTGTTATTCTTTCAGAGTGATTCTAAGGACGCAAAGAACTTGCCAGGTGAGTTCAGAGGACAGAGTAAGTTAAACTGCAGCCTTTGGCACCTTGTCCTCACCTTGCAGTTTTTCTTCCAGTAACCCTAAATGTGCAATTTTGTCAACTGATACTTTCTTTACATGTGTACTGTACAAAATTATAGAAAATACAAATGTCTGACCAAAGTTTCTTCCCTATTGTACTTGCACAGAACTCAAAGGTGTTTAAGGCCAGGCTGGATGAGGCTCTGGCCAGCCTGATCTAGGATAGGGTGTCCCTGCCTATGGCTGGGGAGTTGGAACTGGATGATCCTTGTGGTCCTTTCCAACCCAGACTGATTCTATGAAAAAATTTTCTTTAATGTACCAGCAGGTTTGCAGACAACCCCTCGGAATGTTTTTGTGAAGAGAACCATTCTTGAAGCATGTTGGTGATGTTGTTTTCACATTGAATATATAAAGAAGATTACTGCCTTCTCTAATTTGGTTTGTAGTTGGAGGGCCTTTTTAAAGCTTTTGTAACACTCCTGTGTTCAAAGCCTCACAGACTGCCTGCTCATCATGTCTTCCATTCTTGAGAAGATGAAGAAATTTGGCAGTACTGACATGGAGGAATCTGAAGCGACAGATGAACACACGGATGGGGAGGACTCCGTGGTGGAGGCACCTGACAGCCTCCAGGGAGCACTCAGCACCAAGGTGCAGCCACCCAAAAGCAACATCTTTGCAAGACGTGGGCGCTTTGTGATGGGGGACAGTGACAAGGACATGGCTCCCATGGACTCCTTTTACCAGATGGATCATCTGGTGGCACCTTCTGTCATCAGATTTCACGCCAATTTGGAGAGGGGGAAACTTCACAAGTAAGTTTGCTGTGTAAGATTTGGCTGTACTGAACAGTTTGACAGCTGCAGAGTGCTTTTTGAGCAGCAGTTATTCTCTCCACATGAGCATGCCTGGTTTTTCAGTTCCACTCTTTTCTTTGCCAAAATAAAGAATGTTGCATCTGCAAGTGACAACAGCTGTTGTCTCTTGGCACCTCTGAGAATTCAGCCCATAGATGTTTCGCCCAAAATTAACCGTAGGCCTTTATTGACTTGCCTGAGACTGTTCTTTGAATGGGCATCACTCAGAATAGGAAGATGGAATTGCCTGGCTCCCAGGCCTGCAGTGAGCCTGCCACGTTCCTTGCCTCTTTTAAGTCCTGCTAGAATTTGCCAGCAACGGATACACAATTTTATCAGGACAGTTGCTTGAAGATTCTTTTGGATCTTGTAGACTTTAGAGATCCCATCTATGCTGATCTATAGTACTTATCTCTTCCCACAAACAAAAGGAAAATAGTATTCTGCTAGCTTAGGAAAAGTTTGCTATCTGATTTTTAAGTAACTGAACTTTACCCTCCTTAGGCTCCTGTCTACAGACTCCATCACAGGCTGCTCAGAAAAAGCCTTCAAATTTTATGACCGCAGAAGGATCTTTGATGCTGTAGCCCAAGGCAACACAAAAGACCTGGATGATTTGCTTCTCTACCTTAACAGAACCTTGAAGCATCTCACAGATGATGAGTTCAAAGGTACCCTTTAGTATCACATAATTTAAGTTGCCCTCTCCTTCCAGTAGTGTTTCTGAGATGAAAACAAAATCCACAATTGTGTGGAGTGTCTGCAGGAGGCCCTCTAACAGCCAGCACTTCCCTATGGATTGGGCAGCTCAGTGATTGAAATGTTACAGCAGAATTCAGAAATTCAGTGACAATTAATGTGAGACACTGAATGAGTTTGCCTGTCCTCACTGGTTCCTGCATGCCTGGGAGGAGATGGCAGCTTTGTGATCACTTCCATAGAGCTGCACTTTTTGCTGTTACAGAGCCAGAAACTGGGAAAACCTGCTTACTGAAAGCTATGCTGAATCTACATGATGGAAAAAATGATACCATTCCCCTGCTGCTAGATATTGCAAGGAAAACTGGAACACTGAAAGAGTTTGTCAATGCAGAGTATACTGACAACTACTACAAGGGTAAGGGAGACAGCTGATGCAGTGAATATCTTGGTGGTAAGGCTGAAGGTAAGGTGGGGCTCTCAAGCAGTCCTCTGCCTGAGATCTTATACCTGGGGACAGAGCATCTCAAAGGTCCAGTGTGTGATTAACAAATCGTATTTGCACTAGGGCAGTGTTTTGTTAGGTGCAATGTTCTGCCACCTTTTATCTGCACTGATTTCATAACAAGTTCAGGGGACTTGGTTTTGCTCTCTCTGCCATCTTTGTCTGTTCAGTTCTAGAGGTTTTTAGTCTGCAGAGCTCTCCATTCCACCTTCATATGTGGAGCTGAATGAATTGTGGTGCCTGAAAGCTCCCAAGTCTGTATTAAATGTTGGAGATTTGTGTCTGATGAGTGTCTCTGCAGGCCAGACTGCACTTCACATTGCCATTGAGAGAAGGAACATGTACCTGGTGAAGCTCTTGGTCCAGAATGGAGCAGATGTTCATGCAAGAGCCTGTGGGGAGTTCTTCAGGAAAATCAAAGGAAAACCTGGCTTTTATTTTGGTAGGGGTGAGCACAGTATGGGCTTTATTGATTGAGTTATCTCAAGTGCAGGCTGTTAAATAATCCCATGCATGTGGCAGTGGAGGCTCAGAGTTACCAGATGGGCTGTTCCACCACTTGGTCCAAATATTTACTCCCAAAGGCTGAAATTATAAAGAAAAACAGTCGGTAGTTGATAGTGTTCATTGTGAACCTGGTGTCTACATCCCTTTGCTTTCTGAGCACTGCATCCTTTGAAAGGTGCTAGCATTCTGCTAGCTCTCCCTTCACTGCTTTTTTTATGCAGCTGTTTTTCTGTGATGCAGTTAAAGTACAGAGTGATTCTAACAGCTGTCACAAGAACTGGTGCTACATCAGGCAGAGAAATTCACCTCTTCTCATGGTGACAGATGAAAACATGTTCTTATTTCTGTTAATGCAGGTGTGGTAATGGCTTTCTGACCACTCATTCCCATTCCCTGCCCACAGGGGAGCTGCCTTTGTCTCTGGCTGCCTGCACCAACCAGCTCTGCATTGTGAAATTCCTCCTGGAGAACCCCTACCAAGCAGCCAGCATTGCTGCTGAGGACTCCATGGGCAATATGGTGCTGCACACACTGGTGGAGATTGCAGATAATACCAAGGATAATACCAAGTTTGTTACCAAGATGTATAATAACATATTGATCCTTGGGGCCAAAATTAATCCAATGTTGAAGCTAGAAGAACTCACCAACAAGAAAGGGCTGACTCCATTAACTCTGGCAGCCAAAACAGGGAAGATAGGGGTAGGTGAGCAAAGGTGTTTAGCTGTCCCGTGATGTGCCAGGTTATCCATAGTACATGCAAAATGTTTATGCAGGACAGATTTTTATCACTGCTTATTGTTGGGGCCTTTTAGTTAAGAGGAATTCCTGCTGCAGTTTAAGATGCAAAACTGCAGAGTCTTTAAAGGCTGTGAAGTGTGTGTGTGTCTGTGCCCTGCTGGCATTATTCATAAACCACTGGTATGCAAGGCAGCCCAAGGGGAAGCAGTGGGTCTCTGCTATCATCTGAACTATTAGAGGCTTTCTGCTTCTGCCTGGCTGCTGTAACTCATGTTCTGGCAGTCTCCATTTGAAATGGCTGCCCAGAGATGTGTGACGTCCATCTCTGCTTTTCTCTTGCAGTTTTGAAACAGATAGTGGCGAGTTGTAAGCGATAATTGTGTTCCTCATCTCCCAGCATCCACTGAGCAAATTGTGTTTCCTTCAGACTTTGATCCCTGAAGTGCTCGAGAAGTTGGACTTCAGCACAGTTAAACCAGGGAGAAAGTAGCCATTGTCTTGTGGGGATAGTGAGGAGGTAGAAGTCCGTTAGCACTGAAATCTTGGTTGTGTTGTTCTTTTGCAATTAGATTTTCGCTTACATCCTCAGACGAGAGATCAAAGACCCTGAGTGCAGACACTTGTCTAGGAAGTTCACTGAATGGGCCTATGGACCTGTCCACTCCTCTCTGTATGACCTCTCCTGTATAGACACGTGTGAGAAAAATTCCGTGCTTGAGATTATTGCCTACAGCAGTGAAACCCCAGTGAGTATGAGCCTCCTTGGTGTGCTGGGCACGGGCCTGGGAATGCTGGGCGAGAGCTCCGTGTTCCCACAGCTCAGCTTTAGCCTTATTTCTACAAAACAGCAACCTCCCCTCCTCAATTTAAGGGTAGTGCTGAAGATGCCTATCAGTTGCTCTTTCAAAGCCCAGCACATTCTGGTCCCAGCAAGGTTCTCCTCTTCTCTCTTTCCACTCAGAACCGTCATGAGATGCTGCTGGTGGAACCCCTTAACAGGCTGCTGCAAGACAAGTGGGACCGGTTTGTCAAACACCTGTTTTACTTCAACTTCTTCGTCTATGCCATGCATATCATCATCCTCACTGCAGCTGCTTACTACAGACCTGTAGAGAAGAAGGAAAAGGTGTGTTAGTCCTGTCATATAGCAGGGGAACCACCCATGGGAGCCCAGATCTGCCTCCTGTCTGAATGTGTGCTCCTGACATCAGAATTTTCCTCTTTACTGAAGGCACAGGGAGATTTTGATCTTTTTTCTTTCCCAGTCTTGCTCCACATTCTCAGTCTTGCTGCAGCACATTCAGAAACTTAACCTGTGTACCAGAAATGTTTTCAGCTGCTGTCAAGGCCAGGTCTTTCCTATCTCCAGTTCTGCTGAACATATCTTCCTGTCTTACACAGCCTCCCTTCACGTTTGGTCACACCACTGGGGAATATTTTCGGGCGACTGGAGAGATCCTGAGTGTACTGGGAGGTCTCTATTTCTTTTTCAGAGGGGTAAGATATTGAAGCTTCTTTTTGCTGTCTGGGTGGATGCAGGAATAAAACATACTTTTCCCATTCATTAGCACTGGATGCTAAGAAAATTCATGTTTTAATCAAGAGTCACAAATATTTCCCCTTGCCCTGATTTGTACCTATTGAGTAAAGAAAGGAAGATTCTTACAGTGTGCAGCTCAACAATTAGCCTGGCCAAAGCTTCAGGATAGGGTATAGCAAATTTTGCCTCTGTTAAAGCTGACCTGTCCCTCTGGTTCCTCTTGGCAGCCAGTGGAGGGTGTGCAGTGAATCACAGACCCTCAAGCCAGGGACTGCAGAGGTTGTTGTCTTCAAAGGAGACAGCAGAGGTTAGAGAAACAAATGTCACTGGGAGAGTAACTGCCCAGATCTTGTGTCAGCGCTGGTTTCGAGCTGTTCTTATGGGAAGCTTTATAGGTACCAGCTACCTGGTGTAGGTATCAGTGCTTAGTTGAAGCATTCACATGGGATACCAAATCCCTGCTCAGGTGCACACCTGGTCTCACTCCCTTTTGTTTTTCAGATACAGTATTTTGTGCAGAGGCGCCCATCCTTCAAGACACTGATAGTTGACAGCTACAGTGAGGTTCTTTTGTAAGCTCCAACATCTTTGTTTGCATTTCAGCATGAAACAGGTGAATGTGTGAGATCTGTAGCTTTAGCTAAAGCCACCTGTTGTAGGTAGATGCTTTGCTGTTATTTCTTGGGTCCTTACAAAATACTTGAACAGGTGAGTTTGGATCAGTAACCTCCTTTGGAGGTGAAGCAAATGAAGTGTCTCAAAGTTCAGTGACTGTGATGTGCAGCAGAGTTAGAGACAGATCTCCAAACTGGGCCTGAAATTGAGTGTATGTATTGGGTGTGCAGAAATACTCACATTCCTAAAGAAAGCTTTGCCTCCTCATAGTTTGAGCCTTTTCTCTTCCCAGATGGAGTGCTCCTAAACAGGGTCTGTGGAAAGAGAGGTAGGGCTGAAGAACTTCTTGTTTTCAAGGTCTTTTCTTCCCTCTGGTCACAAGGAAGAGCAGGGATGAGACTATGGAATTTTGTATGTGAGGAAACTGAGGAGTTTGCAAGAGGAACTGTTGGATTTGGGAAGGGAAAGAATGAAGGGAAGAAATATCTGCCAGACTTCCTTTGTGTTCTAAAGAATTCCTCATTCTGCTGAGTACCTCAGGGGGCTCCTCTGTTGCTACTCTGCATTCAGACCATGCTTGTCTTTCAGCTTTGTTCACTCCTTGCTCCTCCTGAGCTCTGTGGTGCTGTACTTCTGTGGCCAGGAACTGTATGTGGCTTCCATGGTCTTCTCCTTGGCACTGGGCTGGGCTAACATGCTCTACTACACCCGTGGCTTCCAGCAGATGGGCATTTACTCTGTCATGATTGCCAAGGTCAGTCCAATGAGTAGATGATGAGGGCAGCAGAGTGCTCAGATCAGGACACTGCTGCCAACAGCCCCATTTCCAGGACAGAAGTCACCATATCTACCCTCTTGATGCCACTGGGAAATCTTGTACCACTGCTGTACTTGGCCACTATTTTTCGAGTCAAGTGACACAATTTAAGTTTTGTAGGAATACCTCCTGCTCCTCATCCATACATTTTATAGCAGTCTTGATGCAATTATTACTACCTGCCATGCTTCAAAACAGCTACAGTTGGATAGGCATGGATGGAAGTAGACTGAGAGTAGTGCAGACTGGTCTGGAGTAGAATTGCACAGCTTTCTACCAGCTGGAAATGTCTTTGGGTATCTGTTAGATGTTAGCAAACAGATCAAGTAGCTAAGAGGCAGTAACTGTCTTATAAACCTCTCTAAATGATGTAGACAGCTAGCCCAGGAGGAGAAGAAAGATGCAGCTGTCTTCATGTGGTTTACACTTGCAAAGATGAAACTGTTTGGCATACATATGACTGGCACATGTGTGTGGGCTGTTGCATGAAGAACAGAGAAAAAAAAAACGTTTTCTTTATTAAAGTTCATTATCTCAGCAGGATAAACTCCCATTTAATGCATGAAGAGCAAGGGCACAGCAAATAGCTTCTTGAGATGAAGCAATAACTTCTACCAGTTCTTGTTGCAGTTTATATTCAAGTTTTAGCAATGTAAAAATATTCTGTTTCCATGTTGCAGATGATCCTTAGAGATTTATGTCGCTTCATGTTTGTCTATCTAGTATTCCTCTTGGGATTTTCTACAGGTAATATCATCCATGGAGTTATTTTCTCTTACCTTCCAAAACCTTAGCAAAATTTATTTTTTGTAGTGGTTTAGACTTTTTTGTTTCCAGGTATAAAATAACAAATTAACCTAATAGTAATTTAAAAAAAAAATTTCTTTGGCATGACAATCATGTACAGTAATTTGGTAAAGCTTTCCATCCCTGGAGCTCAAACTGCTTGGCAGAGCCAAATGGAAAATCAGTGATCTTGTTCTTTATGGCTAAAACTGAGATTCACAGATTTGTAAAATGGTTTAGGTTGGGAGGGGCCTTAAAGATCATCTACTTCCAACTGCTCTGCCATGTGCAGGGACACTTTCCACTAGTCCGGGTTGCTCAAGGCCCCTGCCAACCTGGCCTTGAACACCTCCTGGGAGGAGCCATCCACAACCTGTGCCAGTGTCTGACCACCCTCACTGTCTGTGATCCACAACCTCCGTGGGCAACCTGTGCCAGTGTCTGACCACCCTCACTGTAAAGAGTTTCTTCCTAATCTCCTGTCTAAATCTGCCCTCTTCGAGATTCAGTCCATTCCCTCTTGTCCTATCACTACAAGCTCTTGTGAAAAGTCCCTTCTCAGCTTTCTTGCAGGCCCCTTACAGGTACAGGAAGGTCCCTCTAAGGTCTCCCCCAAGCTTTCTTTTTTATGTTCAGGCTTGTGTCAGTTAAGGGGAGTATTTTACAGAGCAGTCACTGGGGGCAATGCACTATGAAGATACAAACTCTTACCTTTCTGCTCCTTTTCATTGCTTGCAATTGTGATCTCCACTTGATTCTTCATCCTGTAAATGTGATCCCTCTTTTGCAACAGCTGTGGTGACTTTAATTGAAGATGACAACGAGGGGCAAGACACAAACAGCGTGGAACATGCCCGCTGCTGTCACGTGAAACGAGGCCGCACATCCTACAACAGTCTCTACTACACCTGCTTGGAGCTTTTCAAGTTCACTATTGGCATGGGGGACTTGGAGTTCACAGAGAACTACAAATTCAAGTCTGTGTTTGTCAGCCTTTTGGTTCTCTATGTCATCCTTACCTACATCCTCCTGCTCAACATGCTTATTGCACTGATGGGAGAAACAGTCAGCAAAATTGCCCAGGAGAGCAAGAGCATCTGGAAACTCCAGGTACATTGGTTCTGAGGCTGCTGTCCAAGAAAGAGAGTGTGAGGAACCATGAGGAATTTCAGAATCATAGAATCACTCAGAATTGAAAGGGACCACAAGGATCACCCAGTTCCAACCTCTCTGCCATGGACAGGGACACCCTACCCTAGATCAGGCTGCCCACAGCCTCATCCAGCCTGGCTGCAAACACCTCCAGGGATGTGGCCCCAACCACCTCCCTGGGCAACCCATTCCAGGGTCTCACCATTCTCATGGTGAAGAACCTCCTCCTCAATGCTGTCTTTACTCTGCTGTCTTTGAAAAAGGAATATTCTTTGTTTAGCTGAAGATGANGGCACATCTCTTTTTTTATTCGCCCCAACAGTTCTCAAAAAAAAAAAAAAAAAAAAAAAAAGTGTCTGGTTCCTTTTCCAGGCATATTTGGTGTTTTGCCTGAGCAGATGTTCCCAGTGTTCCACAGATGTTCTGAGTTTATGAGGTATTTTGTAATTAGACAGAATTATTTGGGCTTTTGGTGATGGAAAATCCTGATCAGACTGTGAAGACAGGGATTGTGCAAGGGACTAAACATTCTTTACCAGGATCTCAAAGGCATCTCAGTTTTTGTCTGAGGTAAGAAAGGGAACTTTGTAGTTGTGATCACAGAGCAGTAATTCAGAATCACAGAATGTGAGGGGCTGGAAGGGACCTCGAAAGCTCATCCAGTCCAAACCCCCTGCCAGAGCAGGATCACCTAGAGCAGATCACACAGGAACACATCCAGGCAGGTTTTGAGTATCTCCAGAGAGGGAGACTCCACAACCCCTTGGGCAGCCTATTCCAGTGTTCTGTCACCCTCACAGTGCAGAAATTCCTCCTCATGTCTACATGAAACTTCCTATGCCTCAGCTTCCAGCCATTGCCCCTTGGCCTGGCATCAGGCATCACTGATTCAGCATTTTTAATGATGATGCATAAGAGATGGTCATGATGCCAGCTCTAGATGGTGAGAATGATGAAAGCTGAAGGTTTTAAAAATAAAGGCAGGGTTTGGGATTTGGACAACTTTGGAAGGGCAGCCTCTCAGTGCTCTGCTTTCTTTTGCCTGCTAGAGAGCTGTCACAATCCTGGACATTGAGAACAGCTACCTGAACTGCTTCAGGCGCTCCTTCCGCTCTGGGAAGCAGGTCTTGGTGGGGGTCACACCTGATGGCCAGGATGACTACAGATGGTGCTTTAGGTAACCTCTTTGTGTGTCAAGTGGACAATCTCTTGTGGACAAACAACATTGAGGTATCTGGTATATGGGAAGCAAAGCTCACCCCCCGGGGCACTCTGAAAAGAAGTGCACTGACCTTGTCTACAGCAATCAGTTTAATCTGATTTCTGGGTCAGATCTGAGGCTTGAGAGGCAACAGTTTGTGACATAAACTCATCCTGGAGCTGTCTGGTGATCCTTTGACTAGATACTGGTTTTGTTGTTCCCTTCCTAGGGTTGATGAAGTGAACTGGTCCATGTGGAATACTCATCTGGGCATAATCAACGAAGACCCTGGGTGCTCGGGGGACCTCAGGAGAAATCCCAGCTACACTATTAAGCGTGGTAGAGGTGAGAGTTTCAGAGACCTAAATCCTGGTATGGGCTACACACTGGTGACAGAAGCAGCAAAAATTAATTGTTAGAGGGCAGTCAGTTTATGCACTTAATGGCAGCAGCAAAGCTAATGGCTTTTTCAGTCAGCACAAAATGTGAAGGACTAAGTGGGCTCATTATTCACATAGCAGTTTCACTCTTTGGAATAGATTCATCATTCTGATTGTAGCTGTTAGAAGGCAGGTAATATGTGTAAATCCTGAGGAGCTGGCAGCCAGGAAGTCATAGAGATTCTTTGGAGGTCTAAAACCTTATAGTTTGGGAGCTCAGCATCCAGCATAGAAGCATTTAGCTGTGCAGTCAGTCTCTGCTGTACTTGCCAGCTGTAACATGGAAAACTCATGGAACTGTATGGGAAAGAAAACCACAAAACCCTTTCTTCCTGCTTCTTTCTTTCTTTCATCAGCTTCCTATTTAAACCACTTGTGTATTTTCTGCTGTTTCTGCAAAGGGGAATAAATTAACCATTCCATTCCTTTTTTAGTTTCAGGGAAAAATTGGAAAACGTTGGTTCCACTTTTAAGAGATGGAAGCAGGAGAGAAGAGATTCAAAAGGTACCAGAAGAAGTAAAATTAAAACCCATTTTGGAACCCTATTATGAGCCAGAAGAATGTGAGACATTGAAGGAGTCACTTCCAAAGTCAGTCTAATCTTATTTCTAAGCAGCAGCTTAATTCTAGTTGCCTGTGTTGGTCTTCACAAGTGGGATGATTTCAGCACTTGATTGATGGGAACCAGGGATATTTTGGCAAAAGGCGAGAGGAGTGAGGAAATGCCATGTGCAAAGATTCATTAAGTATGCTAAATAAATTATTTGTTGTTTAAGCTCATGTCTTCATGCTTATTTTTAATATAAATCAGCAAGAAACTGTCTGTACTAACTGGTTTGTAGTTGCTTGGCTAGATACTGGATCTAGGCAGCTTCATGGAGTGTTAGAAAGAGTTCCCAGAACTGGGATTTTGTTTTATAAATGAACACATTGAGAATTTCTCACTCTTCAGAGCTATCTGGAAGGTAGCTAGCCCCTTTTTAGTGCAGATTTTGTTTCTAGTTTTCACTATTTCTTTTGCTGTTTGGAAGATATTTCTGAGATCCAAGCTGCCTTTTGGATTCTTACCTAAGAAGGCTGGAGAGGGACTTTCCATAAGGGTGTCCAGCAACAGGACAAGGGGGAATGGTTTGAAGCTGAGGGAGAGTAGGCTTAGACTGGATCTGAGGAAGAAGCTCTTCAATATGAGGGTGGTGAGACTCTGGAATAGGCTGCCTAGGGAGGTTGTGGATGCCTTCTCCCTGGGGATGTTTAAGACCAGGTTGGATGAGGCCTTGAGCAATCAGTTCTTGTCAAGAGGTGTCCCTGTCCATGGCAGGGAGGTTGGAATAGATGATCTCTAAGGTCCCTTCCACCCTAAGCCGTTCTATGAACAAAAGCACCTATGGAAAAATTATCACTCAAGACCCTGAGCACAGTGGATCTCACACTTTCTGTCTGCTTTCAGGTTCTCTTTCTTCTAAAAAAAGTATTTTTGTGAGCAGCTACAGGCCCTGATTTGTTTGGCATTGCAGCCTGAAAAATGAACCAACCAATTAGGAAACTAGAAAAGGACTAATAAAGGAGCAATAGAAATCACCAAGAGCCCAGAGGTATGTTCCTGTGAGGAAAGCTTCTTGGAAATCAGATCAATAAATGGGAACCACAGGGAAAGAATGCAAAATGATGAATGATCTTGAGATGTTGTTACTCTTTTCTCTTAACACAAGAATAAATATACTCTGTGAAGTTTTAAAGGTTGAATAGTCAAAGTCAATGAAATAAATGTTTCTCTTACACTGTCTGAGTAAAGTCCAGAATTCACAGTTATTGTTACTGAGGCTAAAGGCTCAACCAGACCCCAAATTTGACATTTATTTAGATAACAGATGAACTTTGCACAAAGTAAGAGATAGTGGTTATAGAGAATATATGTTTCAAAGGTCAGATGTATAATAATGTATAACAATAATCTTGAAATTAGGAAGTTTTTGTTCTTGACTTTGACAGCAACAACAGGAGGAAAGAAATCTGGTGCTGAAAATCCACCTGACTGGATTTACAAAGAGGATCAGGAAAAGAATATGGGAGACAAAACAGGCAGATGTGCTGAAACTACAGATAGGAGCCCTGGAAAGAGAGGAAAAAATAGGAGAAACTTTGGCATCCTCTTGAGAAGTGACTGGACAGAAAGGAAGTAAGGCTAAGAGAATTTGTCTTGTAGACAGCTGGCCAAATATTTCAGCTGAGCAAGAAAATTTATAGATTCATGGAATGGTTTGGGTTGGAAGGGACCTTGAAGATCATCTAATTCCAACTCCCCTGCCATGGGCCAGGCCACCTTCCACTAGCCCAGGTTGCTCAAGGCCTCATTGACCTGGTCTTGAACACCTCCTCAACATCCCTGAGCATCCTGTTTGAGTGTCCCTCCCAAAGGTAAGTTGTTTTACCTTCTTGCCTTGTTATGCATCACTAAAACACTTAGACTTAGAGCCCTCAGTGCCTCAGGACAGTGTGCACATACAAGTATCCTTAAGCCAACAAGGTTTTTCACCAGGGGTTTCAATTTGAGCCTGTGCACTGTTTCTGTGCCTGCATTTGAAGGTCAGTTGTGCTGAAGCACTCCTGTGAGACTGGGCTAGAGTGCACCACCTTTTTGCCAGGGAAAGCCCTTAAGGGTTGCCTGGGACACCTCCAGAGCCTGTGGTCAGAGAGCATTTGTATGAGTCACTGGTGTGGTGTTGCAAAGTGGTTTGCTGGAGGGGCCAGCTGCAGATCACTGGGAAAAATTGGAATCAAAGGTATAGAAAATGGAGCCAGCCTTTGAAAGATACATCCTATAATTTTTTTCTGCATTTAGTACTGAGACACTCACTATTCTTAAAGAGAAGCTCTTAGTATATTTATGTGCAGAGTGCCCTTCATTGTTGTTAGATGAAGTCTTGCTTGGCTTGGTATCAGTTCTTTTGCTGGAGTCAGGATTTCTCACAGTCTTCCATGCTATACAGCAGTAGATCTCCACAAATTCCCCTGGTTGAGGTGTTTGATGAAATCCAGCTGCTTTATTTGAAATAGTAGCACCATCTAGAGGGCCAGTAATTCCTGTTTCTTTGCTTAATGTCATTCAGGACAAATTGAATTCTATTTTCATAGCATTTGTAGGGTATAACCAATGATACTTGCCAAAGGATTTGAAGGAATTGCTTGAACCCAACAAGTTTTGTCTCTGGTGGACAGGGAAACAATAAAAAGGCTGTTTAAGGTAGGTGTGGTCAATGTCATACCATTGGTAGCAGTCTCTATAGCTTGCACTCAAGCATGGTGCTCTGTGCTGAGCATGGCAAGAGACAGTCCACATGTAAAACAAGTACAAGTGAGCAGACAAGACAGGCTGAGAGAGTGAAATGACTTCCTCTTTTAAACTATTAAGACTAAATGTAGAAAGGGGCTGACCAGAAAACCCTGTTTGATTGTCTCTGTGCCTGTATGTGCCAGGGCAAATGTATGCCAGGGCAGGGTGATGAGAAAGCTGGAAAGCATCCATGAAATTTTTGTATTTCCTGTGAGGGATCCATTTCTCGTAATTATCAGCCTGGGCAGAGACCAAATCCACTCCTTACATTCCATCTTGGTTTCCATGAAGTGCCTATCCAGAAGGATTGATCAGCTGCCGTGGGTAAGCTGCAGAGAACACAGATCTTTGCCTTCCTGTCCCTTTCTGCTTCAACAAGATTACAAAGACTGCAGGGGACTTCTTAGTGAAAATCCTGAAAGGCTAAAATTCAGAGGGAAAACATCCACCAGCATAACGTGTGGTTAAAAACGTAAATGCTCTGCATTTGTGGCATAGGGTGGTGCTGCTGGGGGTTTTGGTTGCATCCTTTAAATCCCTGAGTCTTCTCTGGGAAGCAAACAAAACTGTTCTGCTTTTCTAGAGTGAGTTATTGTTACCTCTCACAATTTCCAGCTGTATCATCACTCAGTTGCTGCAATGGGCAGAAATTTGTTTCCTACAGATGGGGAGGTATAGCCTGGCAGTGACTCCAAGCCGCTGTTGCACACATTTATTCAGACTGGCCAGGGCTCTGTTTGCCACCGTTCACTTCATCTCATTCCACCAAGGCTCTGAGAATTGCCTTTGGAAATGAAGGTGAGTCTCTGTCACGCAGACTGGGTGGGATCCCTGTGAGGGATGTGCTTGTTCTGAAGAGACTAGGAGCACAAAGACTCGGAGGTGGAGAGCTGCAGCTAATCCCCAGGGAAGAGAGGTGGCTTGCCAGGAAGTCTTTGTGCTTTAAGCAAGCTTTGCTAGGGCCGGCCCCTTTCTATACCTCCTGCTAGACACATCTGCTGATGTGCCTAGCAGGCTGAGGAGTGTGGCTTTGCACTACATTACCTTCACTTAGGCTGTTTTGTGGAGCTCCTGCTCACCTCGGCAGACATGTTTTGTGTGGTCTCACAGAATCCATGTCTAGAACACCTTGAGGAGGTCTTTAGTTTGCAGTTTGCATAATCACTTCACCCTAAAAGTGGTTAGAAACGCACTTGGTTCCCATGCCATTCCCTTAGGCTTGCAGGGAAGAATATGGCCTCTTGCAGTCCTTAGTCACCTTCCTTTGTGTCCACACTAAGGGCTCACTGTGAGATGATCAGGTTCAACAGCTGCATATATCCACCAGCTCCCAATAACCACACTGGCACAAAGGTGAACGAAATGAAGGGTGTTGGGAGTGCTCACCTCCTGCCTGTGGGTAATTAGCAGTGACTGCAGCTGTGTGTGGGATGGGAGAGAGCAAGAAAAGGTGAGCTGGAGGAGGGCGAGTTGGGAGTTGCAAATGAGCTGATGAACACGTGGTAAAAACCTGATCTGGGTACTTTACAGCGTTGCTCTGAACAGCCAGGTAAACCGAACCGTTGTGTCTTTCAAAAGACACATTCTACCCCAAAAGCTGGGAGCCAGCCCTGCTCTTTGTGTGTGCTCATTGTGTCCCCCGCAGCAGCTGCCAGCAGAGTCCCAACGGCCCTTGTCCTAAGGAAACATTCCTGCTAATCCCTCCTCGGGCACCATGTCCCTGGGTTTTAATGGGGTCCGTGGGAGACTCCAGGGCCCACAAGAGGGCCCCCACGCCGTGTGCAGAGATGCTGCCTGGTCCCTCTGGAGTACCCCATACCTGACCAGCCCAGCAAAGCCCTTCCCTCTGACACCACTGCCTTGCTTTGCTGCCCCTCATCAAATCGTATTCGTCTTTGCCAAATGCCGGCTGGTCCTGCCACTCCTCTGTGGCATCTGTAGCACAGCAGCACACTGCTCCATCATGTGTCTGTGCTGGAGCCCTCTCAGCACTCAGGAATCCATAAAGTGTGTGTCCAGTGAGTGCTGCTGTGCTACAAAACACAGGGGATTCTGCCAGCCCCATAGCATTAAGGGCTAAAGCTGGGGGACTGGGGTTCTGATGCCTGAGGTTTTCAGAGCCACAGCAGTAGGAATTTTATACAGTGCTTTGGAACAAAATCCTGTGGTAAATCTTCCAAATTCAAAATAATTTAAAAAATCCCTGTTTATGAATCCCAGGTAAGATGAATGTTCAGAGCAAACCCAGTGCCAGTCAGCATCTTGGGTACTTAACATCAGCTGCTGTGTTTTGGTGCGTTAGAGAGAATCTTTTTGCAGTGAAGGATACTTCTTACAAGTTCTCCTTGCTTCATCAAACAGGCATGGATTTACTAAGGCCTGGAAGGAAGAGGTCTTGACTGACACTGCCAGATGCAGCATAAACATTCTGGGTCTTCTTGATGTGGTCGTAGGGCTCTGAAGTGCTTTCCAGCACCCACACCATCCAGACTGGGATTTTTTTCTGACTCTGGAATAGTTTCCAGAGGGAAAATATGGACAGAATTTCTCACACACAGGATGTGAAACTGTAAAAAGCACTTCAAGATACACGGTAAGGAGAAATCAACCAAACGACCTCATTGGGCTCTGTCTTTCTGGTGTGTTTGTGATACTGTGGCAGAGATACATCACTATTAGTAACACTTCCTGTCTTGATGTGCAGGCAATGAGTGGACAGGAGGAGAGGTGAACACCTCCAGGATCACAGAGGTTTTCAGACTTCATCATCATCACCATCCAGAACAGAACTTCTTGGTCATTGTTGTATAATCAGCCTTTAAAATCAACAGTCCAGTCACCCAGCTCATGGCACCTGGAACTGCCCTGTCAGCTCCTCCACAGCCAGTGACAGCAACTCCCAGTTACAGGAACTGGAAGGAAGTGTCCTACTCACTTGGCCAGTAAGAGCAGTTTTAAGCCCTGTCACTAAGTCAGTCATTTGTTTCCAAGACAGCAGTAGTAGGCTTGGCACAAGCAGTTGCTCTCATTCCAAAGGAGAAGGTGGAACCACTTAGATAAAAGGGATCACATCCTCAGTTCCTGTTAGAGAGGGAAAACCAGAAGTGTTTAATTGGCAGAGGAAGACACAAGGAAGACAATGTCATAGAATCATAGAATGGCTTAGGTTGGAAGGGACCTCAAAGATTATCTAGTTCCAACCCCCTGCCATAGGCAGGGACACTTTCCACTAGAACAGGTCACTCAAGGCCTCATCCAACCTGGTCTTGAACACCTGCAGGGAGGGAGCAGCCACAACCTCCCTGTGCCAGTGTCTCACCACCCTCCCTGGAAAGAACTTCCTCCTAACATCCAGTTTCAATCTCCCCTCTGCCAGTTTAAACCCATGTCCCTTGTTACCAGAAGGATATAGAAGAGTGGAGTTCAGGGTTGGAACTAAGTAGAGTTTTCTCAAGGCTGATGTGCAAGGACAGACAGAAGCAGCTGTATCTTAGCTGAGCACTTCAGTAACAGAGAACTGAAGCATTGACAAAGATGAGATGATCTGCATAGAAACAGGGGGGCTGACTGGAATAATGGTTGAAATTAAGACAGGGAAAATACATCCTGAAAAGACTCTTTCTGTGGGGCACAAACAGTTTGTGTCTGCTCTAAGAACCCCTTTGGGAGACATTGGCCTTCTGAAGCTCTGGTTGGGGCAGCACTCTGACCGTGCTGTTGTGACTTTTCCTGTTCCACTTCCTTCAACCTAGCTGAAAGCTGGCTGGAAAAACTGTGAGGGAATGATAGTGGCTTCTCCATCTTGTCACCCCTTACAAAAGTGCATCTTCAGGTGACTTTCCAACATCAGCTATATCCTACTGGCATGAAATGCACACACATTCTTTTAAGGCTGGGGTCTCTATGGGGTAGCTTGTGGATTCTTTCAATAACAGCTCAACAACTCTGCCTCCTTTTCCACAGAAACAAAGAGAATTTCAATGCACTTTTTCCACAGTGAAGAATCATGAAAGGCTGTTGTGAATCAATTAAACGCTGTGCTCAGGGGGATTGGGCTACTGCTGGTAAGTTGGCATGCAGGAGTTTTACTGCTTAGGCTGTGGGTTATGTTTGGGAAGGTTGAGGGGCAGAATGCTGGCAGTAAGCAATTTACAATTATCCTCACTGTTACCTGCTAATGTTAAAGATATAAAACCTGCATAACTCCCAATGCAAATTTGACTGGGATCATGTCATGGATCAGCAGAACAGAAAGTGCAGCTCTGACTCGGTGTCAGATGGCAGATCTCCAAATGCTCAACCCAACCCATCTGGGGTTTCCTTCATCTTGTTCATTTTAGTTTCTAGTAAGTCTAGCACTTGCTAGAAAAAGCAAAATAATGAATGCCAAATAGGGCTTCTGCTGCTTGTTTGCACTGTGCAGGAGATGCAGGCCTAGCTATTAATATTTTTGACCTTTATGGCATCTCTATTGGTAACTGAAGCAGCCAGTAGCTGTCATAAAACCCTCTGAAATGGGCTGCTGAGCCATAATGGAGCCTATTGCAAAACCCTCCATGGCTTCTGAAAAATGCTAGCCTTGTCAGAAATCTCAGGGTGGAGCAGGTCTGGGAACATAAAGGTTAAGCAGACTAATGATTAAAACTGTAAGAAAATGTTTGCACAGATGAGGCTTACTGTAGTTCTGCCTCTCATTTCCTGACTCTTAAGTCTGCCCTTAAAAATAACTCGGTTCAGGCTCACACCTATATGTAGCATGTGACATTCTTATCTGTTGTCAGGAAGATTAGCCAGGAACAGCCTGGACTCATGTTCCCCAAATCTGAGAATTACACAGAAAAGGCCACACTGGGGTTTAGGGAGTTAAGGCTGGGGTCACAACTGAGCAAGAGGCTGTTAGCAGAGAAGAGGCAGTATGAAATGCAGTTCTGGTGCATGTCAACTGCTGCAGCTCGTAACTGGGCTTTTGACTCTCTTGCTGTAGCTTGTCCCAGTTTTTTCTTTTTGGATAACTGCCACTACGGTATAAATAGACCACACTTCTAGGTCCTGTATTCTCTAAACCACACAGATCTGGACGCTTTCAGATACAGCTACTTCGAGTTCAAAGTGCTGCTTGCTGCCAAACTCATTTTCTCTCCTTAGCAAAAGAATTTCTTAAGTGGTCTTTGTAGTGCGATGGATATGAGAGTTAAACCCAGTGTCCTCAGATGCACCTTCACCCAGATTTAATTTACCTTTGCCTATTCATATTTCCATTCTCAGAGTGACTTCAATTAAACAGTCTCTCACAGTTGGTGTTGAGAACTCAGCTGATGTTCTCCCAGGCAAGATTAAATGGCAGTGTTCAGTCCATGTCATTAGACCAGCAGGTAAGATGCAATCAAAGCAGCTGAATCAAGATTGTAGCATACATTAGCTTGGGCACAGTCAACTGAAAAGATGTGAACTACCTTTTCCAGTAGAAGGTTTGGAATATATCATCATAAATTTCTGTCAGGCAAAGCTGAATGCATGCTCAGCACATCCAGCCAAAGGTCTCCTAACGCCAAATCAAACTGGCCCAGGCACGGCCCCGTTTCACCACACTGCTCACTGACTCGCTTCCAGGAACAGTGTAGTGCTCCTGGGCTTTCACACAGTAGAGCTGAGGCAAATCAACACCCAAAAGTCCTGGGTTTAAAGGACTTCAAGTGTTTTGGAAAGAGGAAGAGTTTACCTGCAGTATGTAAATATCTTTTAAAGCTGTGTTCTTTGGATTAAAATGTCTGGTTCTAATTCTCGGTATTCTATTTTGATTTTATTTCCAATTTTTAAATCTCCCTCCTACCAAAACCAACCTCAAACTTGGCTCTCTCTTCCCGTTTCTACATACGGAGAAAAATTCCTCTTTTGGTGCCCTTTTTGGTTCCACTTAAACCTCCATCTATGAAGCAAGTAAAGGGAAGACCAGCAGCTCTAAGTACATCTCTCAGACCTGAACTTCAAAAACATACAAATTTTAAACACACTATTTATGGAGATTCACAGATTGCATTCGGTTGGAAGGGATCCTTGAAGGTCATCTTATCCAGCCCCCGCTGAAATCAGAAAGAACATCTCCAGCTAGATCAGGCTGCCCAGGGCCACATCAAGTCTGATCTTGAATGTCTCCAGGCATGGGATCTCAACCACATCTCTGGGCAGCCTGTTCCAGTATTTTATCAGTCTCATAGTAAAGAACTTTCACCTGATGTCCAGCCTAAATCTCCCTTGCTCCACCTTAAAACCATTGCCTCTCATCCTATGACTACAAGCCCTTCTAAACAGTCCCTCTCCAGCCTTCCTGTAGGTTCCCTCCAGATACTGAAATGTAGCTCTAAGGTGTCTGCAGAGCTTTCTGCTCCCCAGGTTGAGCAGCTCCAATTCTTTCAGCCTATCTTCATAGGAGAGATGCTTCAGCTCTCTGATCATCACGATAATGGAAAGACTCTATAAAAAGCACAGAATAACTTATGGTCACTCCTCTGGCATGTCCCAAACCTGAAGTGTTCATTGACCATTGCTCAACAGCTCAGAAGTAGCAAAGCTGAAAAATGCCGTTCCCTGCAGCTGGCACAGCAAGAGGTAACACCAGTACTGTTGGTGTGAAACAGGCCTGTTTGTGTTCTCACAGACCCTGAGGGTGCACATTCATCAGAAACTATTTGTTATAGATGGGGAAAGAGCTAAACACACCCTATTTTCACTGACATTATCACTGGGTAAGTGGAAGAGTTTGGTTGGGGTTTTTTTGGAGGGCATTTTAAAGGAATAGCAAAAAAAAAATTCTGTTGCTTTCTGGAGCACTTTGGCACGATGGTTTTCTTTTTTTTTTTTCTTTGTGCTTTCTGAATGGTTCCATAATATATAATAAGTTAACCATGACATAAAGGGATGTCATTTACAACCCAAATGCCTGTGCATAGCCATTTTCTTCTTGAAAACAGTATGTAAACTGCCGAGCAGTGATCGTCGGAGGCATTTTGCTGCTGCCATTAAGTCATCCCTGAGCAACTCAGCTTTAGTAATATTTCAGTATATAATTATTACGTGTGTGTGTGTGTGTGTCATCCCACTTTGGCAGCTGTGAAGTAAAGAGTTTGTTGTCTAGCAAGTTTCTCTCTGCTGCCTAATTTCAGATGTAGCAAAGCCTGTGAGGCTGCAGCGCTCGGGCGCTGTGCTTCTCTCTGCCTCCCCGCAGCTGAGCAGACCGGATGCCTGCAGAAGGGTGGCCTCACGTTTTTAGGATAGTTGGGAGCTTGACCACAGCTCTGCTCGTTGGGCAGATTGGCTTCTTTGGATGTTGCCTGAGTGTCAGCAGGTTTCTGCTTTGAGCTTCCGAGGCACCTGGTCCGTACCAAGATGCAAGTTTCGCAAGCAGGGTGAGTTCTGGGAGCTTCCGTGGGTGTTTGGTGGAGGTGTGATGCTTGTGCAGAGAGTGAAATCTTCAGCAAAGACCAAACCTACCTTTCAACTGGAAAGGAAATTTCTGTTTGTCTAATTTGTAAATCTGTCTTTCTCTTGAGCCATGCCATGCTGCCTTCTTGGGCATTCAGAAGTGAAGAAAGACAGCCCCCAGTTTTGCTTGGGTTTTGTCAGCCCGACGCACTGCTACGCTTCCTAGTTTCTGTGCCAGGAGAATCCAAACTATATCATATCCAAGCTAAACTTAAAAAGATAGGTTTGCCTTCCACTGAAAGCCTTAGTTACTGTAGTGATTGTTGAGAGTAAACCACCTGGCCTAGTAGAATAGGTTCTTATTTCAACTCTGGAAAATGGCTACTTTTTTTTTTTTTTTTTTTTTTTTTGNTTTTTTTTTTTTTTCTTGTGTAATCCAGAGATAAGAAGGTAAATAACCTTAAAATACTTTTCTACGAGGGAAAGAAATTGCTTCTTACAGAATCCTTTAAAATTTCAGTTAGGAAAAACCTCCACAAGGAAAGAAGAAATTTCTCACCGAGGAGAAAATGACTTTTT
>VWZI01023701.1:95297-202043 GCA_013396835.1 Psilopogon haemacephalus | reverse complement strand
ACTTTTTTTTTTTTTTTGACAGCAGCTGATGTCTGCTAATGCCCCTCAAAAGTTTTTTTAAATCTTACAGAGAGATGAAACTCTTCCCGTGGAGTGTGGCTTTCTGCTGATAGGATTCACCTGCCTTCAATAAGGCACTGAAGTCAAAATGAAGTTTTATCTCTCCCCTCGGGGAGGGGATTTTTTTTTTTTCTTTTTTTATGAGCTAATAAGAACTAGGGCATGGGTGCTGGAAAGTGGCATGGTCTGTGCTGTGGATGTTCAAAGGATCCTGTGAATGAAACGGCTACTGGCAATCACCTCCACTCATCTGCCCTGAAGGAAGAAGGAAAGATTTTGACCCCTACTATTTTGACTCAGTGCTTCTTTTTATTTGCAGGATTATTGTTTTGCTTTAACCGTTTTGTTTATAGTGTTATTGAGCTCTAGAGATAGAGATGTGTATGTCTTTGTCTCAGATAAGCACGAGGGGAGTCTGATAGAATCATAGAATGGTTTAGGTTGGAAGAGACCTCAAAGATCATCCGGTTCCAACCCCCCACCACAGGCAGAGACACCTCCCACTAGATCAGGTTGCTCAAGACCTCATCCAGCCTGGCCTTGAACACATCCAGGGATGGAACAGATACAACCTCCCATGGCAACCTGTTCCAGTGTCTCACCACCCTCACTGTGAAGAATTTCTTCCTAACATCCCATTCAAATCTCCCCTCCGCCAATTTGAACCCATTCCCCCTCGTCCTGTCATTACAAGACCTTGTGAACAGTCCCTCCCCAGCCCTCCTGTAGGCCCCCCTCAGATACTGGTAGGCTGCTATAAGGCCTCCTCGAAGCCTTCTCTTCTCCAGGCTGAAAAGCCCCAACTCTTTCAGCCTGTCCTCATAGCAGAGGTGCTCCAGTGAGTGAAGTGCTGCTTACCCCAGGAGTAGCAGAGTCTCATTCACCATTGCAGATAAATGCCCCTCGCTTATCCCCAGCATGCTGGAGGTGAGAGAAAAAGTCCTCAGAGTCTCCTGTATAGTAATTCTTAATACTATAAATCAACACAGTGTTTTTGTCTCACTGCCCACTTCAAATAAGCCACTTCTCTGGTGGCCTGTGAGAAACAATTAGCGAGGTAATGGGAGCTGAATATAGTTACAACAAAAGCTGACACTCCTTATCAGGTTACTTAAGCTACCCTGCTCCTGAGCTGACACTCTTCAGGCTGTTGCATGATTTTTCTCTATATGTCAGAGATTACAGAAAATGATAGTGCACTGGGAGATGATGATGAAAGCCATGGCTTAGTTTTCATCTACACATGCTATTAGTCGTGATTAAAAATGAGGAGCAGACGCTCCCTCAGCACTGTAGCAAGGTATTTGTACTGTTGTGCCTGCAAGTTATTTACTTGTGCAGGCTGAGATCTCCTTTAAAACAGCTCTTTGCAGCTGAGACTACAAAGTCAAATCTCTCTCTGCATTCAAAAGCTGTACTTGATGTTTACAAAAGTGACTCTTTCCTCTTTTTCCTTCCCAAATGGTTTCCATAGATCGCTGATGGTTCAGCTGTCCTTCATTATCCAATACTGCTTCTGTGCTTGTGACTGTTTCCACCTCTTCTATATGGCTCAAGCCATTGCCAAAATCTCTGTGAGAAAACTGCAGGCAAGGCTTTGAGTGGTTCCCCACACAGATGCCTCATGCAGAACCGTGCTGCCGTAGCTGAGCAGCTCCAGCATTGCTCACAAATGAGAGGCTCTTCCCTGTGTCTGTTGTGTGCTTTAGAGATTTTTAACCTTTGTTTATTTTGCCAGCTCTTCCTGCCACTCTCTCTAACCCCTTCCAACTTCACACACATACCAGCTGTGCCCATTTGAGCTTGCCAGTTCCTCTTCCTGACACACTTTTGGACCTATCCATCTGCTTCCAGCTGTTCTCTTCCTTTAAAGCCTTGGGTTTTGTGAAGATATTTGATTCCCATCTCCATCTTATTCTAGTCCACTCCTATTTGATCTGTATAAAGTATCACTTTTTGCAGGCACTGCTAGCAGTGTAGTCATTGATACAACATCTCTGAAGACTACCTGAATTGCACTTCCAAAGGGATAGGCAAAACCCTTGTCCTACCTTGAATATAGAATAGGCTGCCCAGGGGGCTTGTGGAGTCTCCCTCTCTGGAGATATTAAGACCCACCTGGATGCATTCCTGTGTGATCTGCTTTAGGTGATCATGCTCTGGCAGGGTGGTTTGACTGGATGAGCTTTCAAGGTCCCTTCCATCCCCTAACCTTCAGGGATTCTGTGATATCCAAATCCAGCCTGTTTTTGTGCACTTATTGCACTTAAAGATATGGTTTGCTCTGCAAACCAAGGAAATCATCATTATTTCTGTAAATAGGAAATGCATCCAAACCAGGTATATTTCTGAGCTGCACTAGTGTGAACATGTCTGCAGTGGTAGAGGACACCATAAAAATATATTTTCATGCCTGTTTTTTAGTCTAAGCTGTTCAAGGTAAGGAATATTTTCCAATATTTCAGATTTCTCTTCCACTTAGTGACAAGAAATTATAGCTGTGCTTACACGGTTTGGGGCCCTGGGAATTCTCAAGTTCTTTGTACTCGGGATGTGAAATTGCCTGTGCTTAAATATTTGCTGTTTATGCATTAATGGATTTTCATTCGTGTCTCAGTGTATTTGATATGCCTGTCTCCTCTCTCACACCAGGTGCCATGTCTTTGCAAGCAGGCTTCACAATCTGCTTTCTATGTCTTGATATTCCCATAATGAAGAGCTTCTAGTGCTGAGGCCCTGACAACTCTCTGACAGGAGTAGAAAGCTTGTGTGTACATTTGTTACGTTAAGGAAAGTGGACACAGGAGAGGAAAAAAATGTGTGGTTGTTGTTCAAACTCACAGGCAAGTGATTTTCCCCATTTGTCCTTGGGTATGGGGGGGGTCACTCCCCTGATTTCCTTGGGGATGGGTCTCTGACCTTGTAAAATTTACTATTTTTACATTCAGTGAACTTTGAAGTGTGCTGAATTCACCTTTTCACTTACAAATTGCCCTTGGTGATTTAAAGTGATGCCCTTGAGTATTATACTGAGGGCTAGAAAGGTGGATATTCATGATTACTTAGAGAATTCATGGTGTGGGTGTTTCTAAGCAGACAACAAGCATTAAGATCCCTTTGTGCTTTGTGGTGGTGGTGGTTCCCATCCACTAGAGCCAGGATTTTTCTCTTTTTCCCTGAAGAAACATTGAGATGTCATCAGAACACAGAAGTCCTTGATCACAGGATGTTAGGGGTTGGAAGAGATCATCGAGTCCAACCTCCCTGCCAGAGCACAGGTCACACAGGAACACATCCAGACAGATCTTGAAAGTCTCCAGAGAAGACTCCACAACCTCTCTGGGGAGCCTGTTCCAGTGCTCCATGAGCCTTACAATAAAAAAGTTCTTCCTCATGTTGAGGTTGGAACTTCCTGTGCTGTAGTTTATACTCATTGCCCCTTGTCCTATCACAGGGCACAGCTGAGCAGAGCCTGTCCCCTCCCTCTTGACTCCTAACTCTCATATATTTATAAACATTGATTAGATCCCCTCTTAGCCTTCTCTTCACGAGACCAAAAAGCCCCAAGTCCCTCAGCCTCTCCTCACAGGGCAGTGCTCCAGCTCCTTCATCATCTTGGTAGATCTTATCCATATGATATCCATCTGAGCTCATCCTGGCCATTGTAGTTAGTGAGTCTGCCTCTTGCATCTGCAGTTTCTAGTGCAGTGAAAAGTTTCAGGGCTTTTTCCAGGTTCACAACGCTTCATGACTGGGACCTTCTGTATTTGGCACAGATATTCCTTGAATTTACCACTGAAGAGAAGAGCAGACCCCTTAGATGAGCTGTAAATGTGCACAAACTTCAAGGCTACTTATTAAAGCCACTGGGCTGTCTTTGTTTCTCTAAGTAACAGTCACTGTCATTGTGATTGGCAGACTTCACTCAGTTTAATTGGGGAACATGTTGAATTTATGGCTCTCCTGGATTTACGGTATCACTTTTAATGGCACCTTTCTTACAGGGTAATTTAATCAGTCATGAATGTCACCCTCCACATGAAATGGCCTCTATGTGCTCAACTGAAAAACGAATGACTTTGTAGAGTTCTCCAGATTGGGGTGAAGAGGCTGTGAAGAGGCAGTTCAGCCTCTACTTCCTTCAAATGTACAGGAGCTTACTAACTGTGAATCTGTCTACTGCAGAAACATGATTAAAGATAACAACGAAACTGTTCCACTAATGGGCAAGAAAACAAACCCATCTGGTAATCCATCTTTGAACCAGCAAGAGAAAAAGCCCACGGAAAGCACTCCCACCAAGAAAAGGTAGGACTCTAGCTCAGCCTGAACCACCACAGCTCCCTGGTTTACCTCTGTTAGCAGGTGTTTGCACTGAGGGATCACAAAGGTAGGACTCTAGCAGGCTGAACCACCACAGCTCCCTAGTTATCTCCTTTAGTAGGTTTGCACTGAAGGATCACTCACCTCTTCATTTGTGCTGCATGTATGAGCAAGAGAGAGCTGGAGAGCACAAGCTGCCCTCAGAAAAACCATGCTGGTGGTGTTTAGAAGTGGAAGAGTATCCTGGGTGGGCAAACATATGATGTGTTTGCCCTAATGGGACAAGTCTTTAACCCCTGTCCTAGAGACATCAGACTCAGGCACCAGTCCCTTCAGTTTGTGTCTGCTATCAGCTGGGCTTTCCACATCCATGTTAAATGCCTGTATAGGCTTACAAGAATGTGGTGTAATGATGGTCAGTGCTGCAACAGGGAAAATGAAGATAGAGTGATATTTTTGGAGATCACATGGAGGGTACACTGGGGTTTATGGAAGTGATGCTGGCCTGAGGAAAGGGAGCATTTCAGACTTAGTCTCACAGGGGAACGTGATGGATTCCAGAGAGCCAGAGGAGAATTTAAAAATGAGGACTGGGAGCAGTCCTATCCCAAACAGTAGCAAGAGTTCACTCTATTTTTCATCGTTCTGAGTAACAAGACTTCACTTTTATTTTATAAAACACTCACTTCCATACTTTATGCTAGAGAATTAATAAAGGGATTAAGGGCTTGTATGCAATGGGGAAATATAAGCAATAACTCAACCCCGATACTATGCTGTTGAAGTCAAGTAAGTTCCTCATGGAGGGAGGATGAATTTTCCTTCATAAACTTTTCACCCTGTGGCTAATGACCAGCTATTATGGCAATTTTTGAAGCTCTAAAGGCCTAGGCAGTTGTGGCTGTTCTGACATTTATAATTCTTAATAATTTGAGGAATCACTTTCCACAGAAATGACACCATTAGTTATTTGAAACCCACTGGCTGGGTGTCACAACTTGCCTTTGTGTCATTAAATTGGAGAAGCTCTTTGGTTGCATGGCTGGGAGATGAGGTGTTGGAAGAGCTCACAGTGCACCCAGGAGTTCAGGAGGAGACAATCCCAGGGCTGGGTGGTTAGAACAGCCAGCACCAAACGCAACCTCTCCATTACTTGAAGCTGGCATCTCACACTGGGGTTTGTGGCATCAGTAACAGTAACCTTGGGGGTTTTCCCACCACTCAGCCAAAAGCTCAGGGTGTGGCCAGCAGCATTCCAGTCACAGAAGGCATGAACGTCACGTGAATGTTCCTGCATGTCCTATTAATTACAGGTTTCTATCTCGGTGTGCTTCTGTTGCTTCAAAACGCTTCCTTGTGTGCCACTAAGCAGTCAGGGCTCTTCTAAGGGTGGACAAAATGTACTGGCTGCCATATGCACTTTCTCAAAAGACAATTGACTTCCCCTTCTTGGAGGTATTTGGGTGGACTAGAAGTCTATAATTAAGTACAGGAAACCCAACAGGCAGGCTGGGAGGAGCCTGCTTATGTCTGTGGGCAGTGTTCCTGAGAGTGCGTGCTGGGGCCACGCAAGCACTTGGGTATGTGTTGGCAGCTGTCCACCTGCTTTGCAAGGTGGCTTTGGGCTTTTTTTTTTCCCCTGTGGTATCCCCAGATAACCCACATGCCAGGATTGGTTAGGTATGTCAGCTTTCAGAACAGGGTGCACTTCGTGGCTGATGCAGGTCTGCTGGATACCACAAGCTTCAGCATGAGCACACTGCTGGAAGAACAGGAGCTGCTCTTAGAGCCAGCAGCCTGTAGCACACCATCCCTTCCTGCAGCTGAGCCAGGGGCAGATGAGATGTTCCAGCAAAGCCTTGAGCTTGGCACTTCTGACTGTATGGGTGTTTGCTGCAGCCTCCAACAGATGTTTGCCAGCTCCTGAGCTTCCTGGTCAGGGAATGCAAAACAGCAGGATGAACCCATGCTCTTGCCACTCCTTTGTCTCTCTGCCAGACCCGGGTGAATCAAGAGTGATCCACAGCAGCTGGCAGAAGTGATGACAATGCTCCTGTTCCTACCTGGGTTGTTTCTGTACCCCTTGCCTAGGTGATTTCAGAGACAAACTGCTGCTAACCAGAGGTGCTGTTTTACTTGCTGCCTGCTTAGAATGCATTCACACGCACCTCTCACATGTGAAAAGATCATTTAAATTTAAACAAATACACACAGAGAATTAAGACTTGGATCACAAAGCCATTGGGAAGTGAGATGAACTAGGGCCCTTAGACCATGCTCTTTTTAGCAGATACCAGCAGGCTGTTCAGTAGTGCACTAATATACTGCATTTTAACATCAATGTGTGTGCTTAAATTCAGCAGATCCTTTAAGGAAGATATAGTTCAAAGACCTCACCAAGAATAAATGGACTAAATGATAAAAATGTAGGTGAATTGGAAACATTTTTCAGCTGACTAGTGGAACATTCAGGGATGCAAGACAGTTTCTGAACAATAGGCCACATGGGAGTCACTAGATCCACCACTGGAACTCCTCTGTCTTTGAAATGAAGCAGTGATTTAATGAAATCTAGTAACACCAAGCCACTGATTTTTGCCTCTCAGCTTTGCAGGCTTTTAAAGGGCAAAACCTGCCTATTCTTCTCATGCTCCTTTCTCTATGTTGGTTCACATTTCTTTTCTTTTCCCAGCAAATAATTATTTGTAGGGGAAAAAAATAGTTAAGCATCATGCCCTGGCTGGGAAGTTCTCCATTCGGCCCTAGCTGGTGGAAATGCCTGATGTTGTTTCACATGTGACCTTTCAAACTTTCTGACTTAATGATTGTCACTGCTGGTGAGATTGAAGTGAGCCATCCTGAAGGCTCCTGGCTGGAGAAATAAGGACTAGAATGCAGTAGATTAAAGTGCATACATGTGTGTGTGTGAATGGTTTGGGTTGGAAGGGACCTCCAAAGCTCGTCCAGTCCAACGCCCCTGCAGTGAGCAGTGACATCCTTCACTAGAGCAGGTTGCTCAGAGCCCTGTCCAGCCTGACTTTGAATATATCCAAGGATGGGGTCTCAAGCAGCTCCCTGGGCAACCTGTTTCAGTGTGGCTGTTCAGCAAATGTGCACAGAAGTTGGAGGCAAGGCTGGTTTGAAGCTGCTGGGTTAGCTGCTTAGACATGTCAGGATCTGGTACCATGTATCCTAAAAATATCTTGGGATCTTTTGCCCACCTGCCAGCATGAAAGTGTTGGGCACAGTGTTGGAGGTTGGGATCCCCCCAGGGGAAAGCAGATAAACTTCTGTTCCAGAGTCCTATTAGCTACAATGCCAGGAAAGAAATTGTCAGCCTTGCCCTGGGCATGTCTTGTGCTGTGCTTTGCTTGTGTGTGGCTGAGCTTGCCTCTTTACTAATGTTTTACAAACTCACTGTGTTCCACAGCTCACACTTTTTCCTGGAGATTGAAGGATTTGAAAGCAATGCAACTCCAAATAACACATCTCCCCCTGTGTTTTCAAAGCCCATGGATTCAAATATTCGCCCATGGTAAGTCACAGATGTAGTACTCATGATTCTATGATTCTGTAGAATGGTTTAGGTTGGAAGGGACCTCAAAGATCATCTAATTCCAACCCCCCTGTGCCATAGGCAGGGACACCTCCCACTAGAACAGGTCACTCAAGGCCTCGTCCAACCTGGCCTTCAACACCTCTAGGGAGGGAGCAGCTACAACCTCCCTGGGCAACCTGTGCCAGTGTCTCACCACCCTCGCTGGAAAGAACTTCCTCCTAACATCCAGTTTCAATCTCCCCTCTGCTACTTTAAACCCATTCCTCCTTGTCCTTTCATTACAAGACCTTGTCAATTGTCCCTCCTCAGCCTTCCTGTAGGCCCCTTTCAGAAGGCTATTATAAGGTCTCCTGGAAGCCTTCTCTTCTCCAGGCTGCAGAGCCCCAACTCTCTCAGCCTCTCCTCAGAGCAGAGCTGCTGCAACCCTCTGAACATCTTTGTGGCCTCCTCTGGACTGGCTCCAACAGTTCCATGTCCTTATGTTGGGGGCTCCAGAATTGCACATAGTGCTCCAGGTGGGTTCTGATGACGTTTCAGCAGCCTCCCCTTATTTCTCCTGAGACTTCAGAGGTGAAATTTCACCTGGCTTTTCTTAGATTTTGGTCTCTTCAAAGATAGCTCCACTGGAGGTCTGTTGTTGCTAGATGACTTGTTTCTGGGTTTATCTGCTGCTGCCATTTACACTGAGTAAAGGAGGCCTCAGATTTGGATAAATGTAAAACCAGTGCATTTTGGGGGTTTTAATCTTAGCCTGTTATTGATGATATATTAGGACAAACTCCTCACATCCACTTGTGTGTTTTCTACTGCACAAAGACCACAGCTGGATTTAGCAAACCCTACTGCCTGCTGTGTGCTGACATCCTCCCTCTTTTGCTCGTTACCAGTCAAACAACACAAAGATGCTGAGTCTGAAATCCTTTGAGGCAGCCATTTATACAGAATGAATAGGAAAAAAAAAAAAAAAGATGGCTGGGAAGAATCCATTTCATGTTTAAACTGTGTGGGGTACTAACAGGCACTAACTCTGCGTAAGGAGAGGCATCAAATCTAACCTAAGACCAAAACAGCCAAATGTGTCTGATGGATGTGCTGTCAGCACTTTGGAGTCAACTGGCACTTTTATTTTGGCTTTAGAGGAGAGGTTTCCAGATTTCTCCCTCTCATCCAGGGACTGACCTGCACAAGACACACACACACACACACTCTTTGTCACCAGCTTCCCCTCGGTTTTCTGCAGAGGAGTGATAGACTGAATGAGAATGGACTTGGAGGTACCAGCTGTATTTCAAAGGGAAGGGAATATCTGCAGAGCAGAGCTGAATCCTTGCACTGCTGTCCATACATCTGTTTTGTCAATAGCTGGTAGTTCAGACTCAATAATTTATTAGCCTGAGGTAGTTCATCACATCTGGAGCTGCTAGGAAACAAAAACACAGCTAAGAGAAATTATAACAAATTAATTTTAAAAGTCAGATCTGCTTTTAGGATTGCCTGGAAATGATTGCATATAACCAATGGCAATGGAATCCTTTAAACTGATTAGCTTAAGTATGCATTTATGTCGCAGTCCTCAATGCCTTTTAGCTGAAGCTTCCATTCAAGTCAGGTGCAAAAGGCTCTTGAGTTGCTTAGGGTGTTCTGTGTAGTAAATCTTTAGGTAATTCACTTTCATTGTGTGCTTGCAACCCATGGGCTGGTTCCTGATTTAGCACTTGTTCTGTGGCAGATGACAAATTAGGGATGTGAAAAGGAAGAATGTAAGCTGCAAGCACTCAGGATGATGCATAAAAAGCAGTGATCATTAAAAAAAAAAGAAAGAAAGAAAGAAAGAAAGAAAGAAAGAAACCTCCCCACAGTTTCAAGATCTAATGAAATAACATAGCAGAACACAAAACAGGTTGCTTCCCTAATGGGTTTTAAATAGAATGAAATCCTGTGGGTGTCTTCATTTTTAACACTCACTTTAAAATTCACAGGGGAGAGAGAAAATGATAGAATTAAAAAGCATCATGTCAAATTAGACTAATTTCAGCTCTGCTGTAGCTTCTGCATCCTAGTACCGACTGATCCACAGTGCAGTCTGTCAAAATGTCTCCCAAAATCTTCCTGACTTGGCACTTCTTTTCTGCTTTCTGCAGTGCATCTGGGAATGGGGAAGATATGGATTCCCCCCAGTCTCTTCAGGATGATGCAACTGAGTATAGCCCTAATGTAGACAGCTGTGGGTAAGTGGAGCCACGGAGAGCTTCTCAGTCCATTTTCGGTGGAGTAAGTCCATGACAAGGTAGATCTGACCTATTTTGCCTGCCACGGTTTAGAAACAAGGTCAGATGTGTGCATGCAATTCAGATTCTTCAATAATTAAATTCTGAGGTAATTCTAACCTCTGCTTTTCTCAAATCTCAGATTTAGTTTGAGGTTTCTTCACGTCTAATCTATTTCCTGAGTGACAACACGGGACCTAAGCACCATGCACAGCTGGGCATGAGCTAGGAGGAGCTATTTCTGACTGGAGGGAAAATACTAAATCCTTCTTATTCCAGAGTAATATATGATCAGGAAAGTTGTGTAAGAAGATATGAGGTTAAAAGTTGTCTTCTGCTGTGAGTGGGATGGGTGCAGCTGGAGTGCAGCATCAGGTAGCTGCAGGCTCTGAAGTCAGCGAATTGTGGGCAGCAGAAAAGAAATATTTCTTCACCTACTAATGGATAAACTGGGGGGAGGAGGGGATGCAAAATAAAGCACTCAAAAATGTACATTTGTATTATAAAACCCTCTCAATGGCCACTGAGCTGCAAATAAGCAATCTGCAGAAGCTTTCTGAGAGATCCCTGCCAAGATACAAAAGGAATTGAGGCAAGTCTGTGTACCCTGGCAGAAGAAATTGTGTAGAAGATAAAATAAACCACAGCAAAGCGAATCAGCAATTTCAGAACTGTTTCCTTTCATTCAGTGCTAACACATCCCAAGGACCTGAGCAGAGTAGGGCCAGGAAGAAGCTGAAGAGAGACCTGTTTCGAGCAGTGTCTGAGGGGAACCCGGAGGAGCTGCAGCGTCTGCTGGCGGAGCTGCAGGAGCGTTCCTCCGCCTGCACCAGCGCCACTGTGCCGGGTAAGCAGTGCCGGGGGGAGGATTGCTCCTCCGGCAGCAGGGTTGGACTCTCACACGGGGAGCAGCTCTGTGCTCACCTGCTTGCTGGCTGTTTGCGATGTAATGTGTGCCTCAGTTCATGTTTCTGAAAGAAAGCTGAAGGTGTTCAATCAGCTGCCTGCTTGCTGCCTCCGATGCACCGCTGCAGAGCATTTGTCTCCTCGTTATGCTGGGCGGAGAGGCCATCTGCACTGCATTCCCTCAGCCATGCCCAAAGTAGCCTTCTGCAGCACCAGGCTCAGAGCCAATGTCGCTATCCAAACCGCAGCAGAGAGCGACCTTGTGATGTAGAGAAGGAAAGAGGGAGATTGTAGCCAGCTGGGGTTGGTCTCTTCTCCCAGGGAACCAGCAACAGAATGAGAGGACACAGTCTCAAGTTGTGCCAGGGGAGGTATAGGCTGGATGTTAGGAGGAAGTTCTTGACTGAGAGAGTGATTGGCATTGGAATGGGCTGCCCAAGGAAGTGGTGGAGTCTCAGTCCCTGGAGGTGTTCAAGAAAAGCCTGGATGGGGCACTTAGTGCCATGGTCTAATTGATTGGATAGAGCTGGGTGATAGGTTGGACTGGATGAGCTTTGAGGTCTCTTCCAACCTGGTTGATTCTGATTCTATGATTAATAAACAAAAGATTGGAATTATTTTCCATCCACTTGAAGAAATAATGATCAAGTCTCCAAATCTACTCTTGTAGATTATCTGATGAAAAAATTCACCGCTTCAGACACTGGCAAAACTTGTCTGATGAAAGCTCTGCTGAACATCAACCAAAACACCAACCAGATAGTGAATATGCTCCTGTGCTTTGCAGAAGAAAATGGCATTTTGGAGAGATTTATCAATGCAGCATACACCGAAGAGGCATATAAAGGTATTGCCATCTGATACCACTTTCAGGTATATGGTTAAATATCTCATCCATCAAAGTGATGTTTCCTTCAAACACTCTCATGATGGTTTAAATCCCCAAACCAACTTTTAGTCATTGTTGCTGCTGCTCTCTGTTTTGAAGTGTCACGAATCTTTCAGAATGTGCTTAAGACACTCAGCACTAAATACCTGTGTCTGTTGTTACAGGCCAGACAGCTCTGAATATTGCCATTGAGAGAAGACAGTACGAAATCACTCAGAGCCTGATAGAAAAAGGAGCTGATGTCAACGCTCACGCCCAGGGGGTTTTCTTTAATCCCAAACATAAGCATGAAGGCTTTTATTTTGGTGAGTGGAAATGTGATCTCTCTGGAAAAGCTGAGAAGGAATCCCCAAATAATTAAGAACAGGATGAAGGGAAGGCAAGTGTGAGTCATTACTCCAGCTAAACCTAGTTTAGGAAGCTCACATCACAAGGCAGAAAAATTACATGGTGCCTTCTCTGAAAGTGACTTGCCAGAGTGCAGTGTGTTCTAAACAGCCCAAAATCATTATGAAACTTTTAAACTCAAAACAAACAACAGCAACAACCTGAATGGCAAATGACATGTAACAAGTTTGATTTTGGAGATAATATTTTCAGGTAAGTTTAGCAAGAGATAAATTGAATGCAATCAATATGTAAATATGCTTTCATATGGTAGGAGAGAGACTGTGTTAAGCATCATAATATATAGTGCAGAGAAAAGTAACAAAGGTGGTGTAGGGTCTAGAGCATAGGCCTTGTGAGGAGCAGCTGAGGGAACTGAGGTTGTTCAGCCTGAGGAAAAGGAGGATGAGGGGAGACCTTCTTGCTTTCTGGAGCTCCCCAAAAGGAGGTTGCAACCAGATGGGGGTTGGTCTCCCAGATAACAGCAACAGGATGAGAGAAAATGGCCTCGGGGAGATTTAGATTGGATATTAAGAATGATCTCTTCACTGAAAGAGAGGTAAAGCCCTGGAACAGGCTGCCCAGGTAAGTGGTGGGGTCAGCACCCCTGGAGGCATTCCAAAAAATGTGTAGATATGGCACTTAGGGACATGGCTTATTAGTGGCTTGGAAGTGCTGGGTTAACAGTTGAACTCGATGGTCTGGGAGATCTTTTCCAGCCATAATGATTCTAGGACTTGCTTGCTTGTAATAAACCCTGCAGCTGTTGCATCTGCCTCCCACAGGTGAAACAGCACTGGCCTTAGCTGCCTGCACCAACCAGCCAGACATACTGCAGCTGCTAATGGACAATACCAGGACTAATATTACTTCTCAGGATTCCAGGGGAAACAATATCCTCCACGCATTAGTTACTGTGGCAGAGGACTTTAAAACCCAGAATGACTTTGTGATCAGAATGTATGATATGATTTTGCTGAGAAGCAAAGACAGAAATTTGGAAACAACGAAGAACAAGGCAGGTCTGACACCGCTGCAACTAGCTGCAAAAACTGGGAAATTAGAGGTGGGTATTGGTTTAGTAGCAGCTAAGAGAAATTAACTGTGAAGAAAGAGTCAAGGCCAACCATGTACTCAGCCATTTGTGCTCTGGTGTGGTTTACCACTCTATTTCTTCTGTACTGGTATCAGTATCAGGAGTATTTTATGAGCTGATGTTCAAAATGCAAGCAAATGTTTCTGTGGCTTCTACCCTTCAAGGTTCCTTTGCAATGATGCCTCTCTGTCCAAAACACACACACACACACCGTTGAAAAACAGCTTTGCAAATGCTGCTGTCATTTAGAAACTCTGCAAATCTGCCTTTATTACAATACTAAGGTTATAAAATACACAGTCGAATCGTTTCAGAAGACTCACCAGAACTACTCTTATGCTGCCGTAGAATTTGGCTCTCATAAGCCAACTGTGGTAAAAAACTGGCAATGGGATAATTTTAAAGTTTAAGTTAAGATATAAAGTGAAAACATGGCGGGGGGGGAGGGGTGAAGTGCTTTCATCCTTTAGTAGCTGGAGTCATTAAAAATGCTCTGTTTCTATCCTAGAGGTCTGTCATCTCTAACACTGCTTACTGAGTGACTTACAAATAGAGTGAATTGCACTACTGTAGCTCATGCTGTGATAGTTAATGGGTAGGGGTTGGGCAAGTGTGTGTGTGTGCATCTGCTTACAAGTGATGCTGGTTTTGTTTTAGATTCTTAAATACATCCTGAGCAGAGAGATAAGAGATAAGGCAAACAGGAGCCTGTCAAGAAAATTCACAGACTGGGCTTATGGTCCTGTTCAGTCTTCTCTTTATGATCTGACAGATCTGGACACCACTGCAGACAATTCAGTGTTGGAAATTATTGTCTACAACACAAATATTGGTGTAAGTTCCCTGCTTCTTTAAATATCTATTCTCTAGCAGTGCCCTCATTTCAGATGTGTTAGCCTACGCATCTGACTGAATTACTTGTAAAAGAGTAATTTTTGGTGCTCACTTTTGTATCAGGAGCAAGATGAATTTTATGTCTGTATATTGGCAGCTGTCAGTGAATGTGTATTCAGCTCCTGAAGCTCAGGCTAGGTGTTTTAGGAGTGTGCTTTCTGCATCTGAAGCATTGATTTGCCTTGCACAGGAACATAAATATGGCCCAGCAGGTCAGACCAAAGCTAGTGTCTTGTCTCCATGGAGTAGCCACTAGCAGGTACCTAAGATAGTGCATGAGAACAGGGAAGGCAGCAGAAGTGCTTTAAGAGAGCACTGTGCCAAGGTTCTAAGGCTTACAGAACAGGTGTGCATTTCAGGTGCCTAGGAGCATTAGCTCTTCAGAGCCAGAAATTTGCATTTACTAACCAGAAATACTGCCATAAACCTTCTGGAGGAAGCAAGAGCAGAAGAACACATTACTTTTATCTCAGAGTATGGCAGGTTACCCCAGCATGAGTCAGGAGCTCTACCTTGTCAGTTTGTGGTCTGACACAGATCTCTGAGCATAGATGTTTGTAGATCAGCACAGACAGAAACTGAATGAAATGCCCGGAGGACATGCCTGAAATGATCTGTTACCTTACAGGTGGCAAATCCAAACTCCACTCCTTTGTTTTCCTACAGAACCGTCATGAAATGCTGACTTTGGAGCCTCTGAATTCACTCCTGAGAATGAAATGGAAGAAGTTTGCACGCCACATGTTTTTTATCTCGTGCTGTTTTTATTTCCTATACAATGTGACATTAACATTAGTTTCCTACCACAGGCCTAATGAAAATGAAGTGAGTACAGCAACTTAATCTCACCAAATGTTCCTAATTTAAAATGCATTTCCTGAATTGTATTTAAAATGCTAAATCAAAACCAGATAGCAGAATATCTGGCTGTGGTGAGACCAGGTTCTTCCACATCAGGCTGTTGTATTGGGAAGGAATAGCAGGAGGGATAGAGGAGAATCATATTTCGTGGGGGACTCAAAAAAGCAATAGGCAATGCAAAGACAGGCAGTTACACTTGTAAAAGCATGGGGAGGGTTTTCTGCTCTGCCCTGGTGAGACCACTCCTGGAATACTGTGTCCAGTTTTGGTCTTCCCAATTCAAGAGAGACAGGGATCTGCTGGAGAGAGTCCAACAGAGGCTACAAGGATGGATAATCATAGAATCATAGAATGGTTTATGTTGGAAGGGACCTCAAAGCTCATCCAGTTCCAACCCCCCTGTGCCATAGGCAGGGACACCTCCCACTAGAACAGGTTGCTCCAGACCTCCTCCAACCTGGCCTACCTGGCTCTAGGGAGGGAGCAGCCACAACCTCTCTGGGCAACCTGTGCCTATGTCTCACCACTCTCACTGTATAGAACTTCCTCCTAAAATCCAGTTTCAATCTCCCCTCCCTTTTCATCCCTGTCATCACAAGACCTTTGTCAATCCTGTAGGAAGGACTTGAACATCTCTGCTATGAAGAAAGACTGAGACCTGAGGCTGTTTAGTCTGGAGAGGAGAAGGCTGAAGGGAGGATCTTATCAATATCTATAAATACCTGAGGGCTGTGTGCCAGGCTCTTTTTGGTGGTGCCTAGTGATGGGACAAAGAATAATGGGTACAAGCTGGAACAGAGGAGGTTCCACCTCAACACAAGGAGAAACTTCCTTGTATAGAATGCGATGGAGCACTGGAGCAGGCTGTCCAGAAAGGTTGTGGAGTCTCCTTCTCTGGTGACTTTCAAAACCCACCTGGATGTGTTCCTGTGTGACCTGCCCTAGGTAATCCTGCTCTGGCAGGAGGGTTGGACTCAGTGATCTCTAGAAGTCCCTTCTAACCCCAAACATTCTGTGATTCTGTGAAAGAAACCTCTGACATTTCAAACATACTTTAAGAGGCAGATTCTGGAAATCCAGCGTGAAGAAACCACTGACTGAAAGAGCTCCATACAGGAGGCTTCCTGTTACTCTGCCTTTTATCCTTCAGTTGTGGACCTCAGTCTTTCATTTTGTCTTTCAGGCTCCACCTTATCCACTGGCTCTAACTCGTGGTATGGGATGGCTGCAGTTATCTGGACAGGTGATGGTTATGTTAGGAGCAATATTTTTAGCCATAAAAGAGGTAAGACTTTTTAATAACAAATATATACCAAAATAGGTAAAGAACTTCTCTAGATTTATGGATATACTGATGATGGTCTTGGAAATGTTTGGATGACCTTTTTATGTGTCATGCCTAAAAGTCTTTGGGACAATGCATCACTTACTGAGAATGACTGGGAATATGTATTTCAGTGTAACTGTATTGCTCTGTAAAGCAAATATCAGGGTGGGTTTTTTTTTCCCTCTTCAAATTCTCAAGACAGAGATTTTATGTTTATGTAACAGCAATGTTCTCAAATTGCTGGCTTTAAGGACACTGTGGAATTAGAACTTGCAATGGTGAGAAACCCCAGGGTATAATTTTCACCATATACTATAAGTAATGCAAAATACTGAGCCTTATTGTCTCTCACTAGCATTTCTGCATGTTCTCTCTCTGCACAGAGTGTGGCAATCTTTCTGCTTAGGCCCTCAGACCTGCAATCAATCCTCTCTGATGCATGGTTCCACTTTGCATTGTAAGTCTGTCATGTCTCTCTTTTATTCTACATATAAAATGCTTGTGGTCACAGAGAATGTACTCCTGTAGCAGATGCTCACCTTCTCTCTAGGTTAGCAATTTTTAAAGGGTTGGAAGTAGCTTTTCTCTAGCGCACAGTTTGCATGGGTTGGTGACAATACTGGGGGTCGATGTACACAAATTGTCTTTTTTTCCAAAGTGCAGCACTGCCTTTAGCTTCTCCTGATGTTTTAAATCTCCTTAGAGCTCTAGAGACAAAAAAAAAAAAAAAAGTGTTTAAGAAACCTGGTTAATAAACCAGATGCAGTTTCATACTCGACCACTTCAGGAAGCATAAAAGTGGTTTAGCTGGCTGCTGGAAATGTTCTTTACGCTGGCCTGGATAAAGCACAGAAAATTCCCCTCTCATTTGCAGCATATGATTGTGGGATCAATGGAAAGAGAGGTGGCTTAACTCTACCTTCCTCCTCTTACAACCACACTGCTATCGATCTTGTGCTGCTGAGAATCTGGTCACAGCACATCACTCCTTCTCCTGGTGCCTTCCTTGTCCATGGAGAGTCCATAATGATTCAAACAATTCATCAAGCTCCAGTTTGAATTAAATGGCTTCAAAGATAGTGTTAAGAATACTTAATGCCTTTGGCAGCAAAATCTGCACTGACCAACTAGGTTGGGGAGAACAGTTCACTTAAATAAATACAATCTTAATATGTTAATGTTCTCATCCTTCACCTACTCATCTCTGCTATTGCTAACCTCTAATGGTGATGTTCATAGTGGAGAACAGAATGCAGTGTGAAGGGAGAAGTCAAGCATAAGAAGCAAATAAGTCTTGTTTTGATGTTTTTCCATGCTGCTGCTGGTTTTGTGTTAGTAATGTCCCTTTTACACCCATGTGTTTGTTTTTTAACAGTTTTATACAAGCTATGCTTGTGATCTTCTCTGTCTTTTTGTACTTGTTTTCCTACAAAGAACACCTCGTGTGTCTTGTTCTGGCAATGGCCCTAGGATGGGCTAATATGCTCTATTTCACCAGAGGTTTCCAGTCCATGGGCATTTACAGTGTTATGATTCAAAAGGCAAGTTTGGTCTTTTTTGTTTTACCTTCCCTGTTACCTTGCTCGTTACAATGGAACCAAGCACATTCAGAGTGTGGATGTATTTTACAGTTTATATTGACATTTCTGATTTATGATTTCATAGAATTGTAGAATGGCTTAGGTTGGAAGGGATCTTAGAGATCATCCATTCCAACCACCCTGCCACGGGCAGGGTCACCTCTCAATTAGATTCAGCTGCTCAAGGCCTCATCTAGTCTGGCTTTGAACAACCCCAGGGAGGAGGCAGCCACAGTCTCCTTGGGCAGCCTATTCCAGAGTCTCACCACCCTTGCACAGAAGAACTTCTTCCTAAGATCCAGTCTAAACTTACTCTCCCTCAGCTTCAAACCATTCTCCCTTGTCCTATTGCTGGACACCCTTATGAAAATTCCCTCTCCAGCCTTCCCGTAGGCTCCTTCCAGGTACTGGAAGCAGCTCTGTTTTTACACAGTCTTGCAATATATAACTTCAATGGCAGTAACTTCTTAAAATTAACATTTTATTGTATTGCATATATAAATAACTTGTGGCTTTCCAGCTAATGTGGTTCTGTTGCTTAATTGCGTCACATGCTGTAATGCCTCTGCTGTACAGTTAGTCACCCTTGGACAGCCCAGCAAGCTCTCAGTCATGAGGTTAAAAATCACACCTAAACCTTTCTGAGTGTCTCACCAGTTTACCTACTGAAAGCAGTCTGATACTTCGGTGTGTGCCACACCTAGATCCCTGCAGAATGTCATAAGCCTGAAATTAGTCCTCAGTTTTGATTGCTGATGTGTATTTAATTTAATTTCTAGGTCATCCTGCAAGATGTGATAAAATTTTTAGTTGTCTATATCGTGTTTTTGCTGGGATTTGGCGTAGGTAAATATCACTGGAGAAAAGCACTGATGCTCTGTGTGAGTAACAATTTCAGCTTTATTATGAATAAGAACCCTGCTGTCCTGATGAGAGCTCATGTTGGGGTTTCTTCTGGATACTAAAAAAACTAAGTTTAGGGATCTAAACTGCCTAGAGACTGTCTGAACAGAGAAGTAGTTTGGCTCTCTCGATTGCCTGCACTGTCATTTGGATGTGGGCTCGTTCTGCTCGCCAATGATATCTCATCTGCCTGCTGCTGTCTATGTTGCTGGGCAGCTCTAGCTCTTTATTATGCATTTGGCATTCTTTAGGGTAAGAAGCCACAGATACATAAAGCATTTTTTTGATTAAATTCTTCTCGTGCTTTCTTCTCAGCTCTTGCTGCACTGATTGACACTTGCCAGGACGGCAGTGAGTGCCATACCAACAGCAGCCTGGGACCTGTTCTGATGGATCTTTTTAAGCTCACCCTAGGACTGGGTGACCTGGAGATCCAGCAAAATTCCAAGTATCCTGTCCTGTTTCTTCTGCTGCTCATAACTTACGTTGTGTTGACTTTTGTTCTTCTCTTGAACATGCTGATTGCGTTAATGGGAGAAACAGTGGAAGACATTTCTAAAGAGAGTGAGCACATCTGGAAACTCCAGGTTGGTTTGGGAGTTTGCTTAGTGAGGTACAGAGGCATTGGCTGTAACCTTCTGAGCTGTACCTGTGGTACCATCATGCTGACAAAGGGTTAGGTATTACCAGTGATAATCCCCATTTGCATCTGTGTACAAATACTGGAAATAAGTAATTTCAGTACTAGGCTTTTGCAATAAGCTGTGAACTAACACTTCCCCTGAAGGTAATCTCCTGGCTCAGATTTCCAGGTGCCTTTTCGTGTGCTGTCACATACCTTTGTGACTTTCTTTCCCCTTGATATGTCACCAGAAGGTGTGTTTCGTTGTCTGCCCAGATACCTGTGACACAGCACACTCTGCTCTTCCGTCCTTTCAAGTCTGAGCAGCGCATGAGGTCATGCCAGATTCTCATACCTCATCCAAGCCTGGGCTTGGCAGCTCCAAGTCCTATGCTGTCATCAAGAACACAGTCAGCATTAGGACTCAAGCTGCTTTCTGTGATGGGCAGCATCCCACTACAGATGTGGCAGGGTGGTGCGTGGGGGTCATTAACACTGAACCCTAAACACTGATTTTAGAGTGGGATGTCTTGATTCTTCCCCGAGTATGCCTTCTGCAGTGGGGCTAACCAGAGAAAGCTGAGGCTCCCTGCTTGTGCATGTCATCTTATTTGCTGTTGGGGGGATCAGTGTTGGAATGGATGGATGCTTGACACGATGCAATGAGACACGGAGCCTGCGAGCTGTATGCTACGGAGCCAGGCAAATTTTAATACAGTTAACCATGCTCATCTTGCTCTTTATCCTTAATAGAGAGCCAGAACTATTTTGGAGTTTGAAAAATTCTTACCCAAGTGTTTGAGGAAAAAATTCCGACTGGGAGAGCGATGTAAAGTGGCTGAAAATGACACCAGGGTCTGCTTAAGGTAAAGCAAAACTAGGAATGTTGTGTGCTGTAATGCAGCTCTCTCTGCTTCCTTCAGCTTAGTTCTCCTCAAAAGCCTCTTTCAAATCTTTCTGCACCTCTGTGAAGTCTATTGGATGTACAAAGTTCCAATTTGGTTTTTTTGGGCTGTGACCAGCTGTCTGGTCTAGTGGAAGGTGTTCCTGCAGGAAGGTTGGAACTAGATGATCTTTAAGGTCCTTTCCAACACAAACTATTCTGTGAATCTGTGAATCTGATAAATGTAGAGGTTGATGTAGATAATTCTTTTGGTAATAAAATAGATTTTTTTGCCTTCGTGCATCTTTAGTGTACAAGTATTAAGTCTGCTTGCAGCAAATATTGCTTTGTCAACCTCCTTTGAATGCTAGTTTAAAAAGTAATTATATTTAAACTCATTGCTAATTGATGGTTACTATATTAAATAATATATTACTGTGGCTTTATGAAGAATACTTAAATATTTAAGGCAAGGTTCAAGATGCTACTTGGGCAAAACTATGAAGCAGTCTTAATATTTACTCTTCTCCTCTCCGTGTAGCACCTAACACTGCAAAAGACATTCAGCCTGTCAGTGCTAGGGAAGCAGGTGGTGGTGGTGAACTGTAATAGTCCCAAGAAGGACTAAAGACATGAAAGGGGAAGTGCAGGTGGTGCAGCTCAGAGAATGGATCTTAATAACACAATTTATATACAATGCAAACAGGATTAATGAAGTGAAGTGGACTGAGTGGAAAACACACGTTTCATTCATTAATGAAGATCCAGGGCCGACAGGTACTGCAGAATTTTGTTGGTGAAGTTTTGCTTTGTTTCTCTCAGAAATGCTTTGATATAATTTTTTATGCCTTTTAAAAATATTAACTCTCATAATCAGGATGTTCAGCCATGCTCTGCTGCTAGGGAAACTCAGGGTCTATCTGGTAAGGGTGTTGAGTTTATAAAGAACTGGAGGGAGGAGTGGCTGCAAACTCTCATTCTTTACACCTTGGCACCAAAAGACAGCAGGCTTGCCTTTTTGTCTAGCAGTTATGCTTGAGCTGCCTTTTGCATTCTGTTTTGGTAGAGAGAAAACTTTTTAATGGACAGAGGGCATTACTTTGAAAAAGCTGCCATGAAGAACATGTAGTCCTTAAATAATTACGTATAGGATTGCAAAATCTGGCAGGAGATCAGGGTGACACCACCTGTAGTCTGCTGGTTTTAGCCCTGGAACACTCATGTTTGTGATACGTACTGGATGACAAACTGCCCCTCATGAGTGTTGCCCAGGAAATTCAAGACACCCATCTGCTGACGGTGTTGCAAGTGGAAGAGAGAAATGACCTAGCTTTGAGGTGTCAGATGTCCTGGCAGCAGACCTCAGTTTAAGACAGGGGCATGCAAGGATCTGGCAGAGAGTGGCTCTGAAGCTTGTTCTGGAGTCAATTAGCATTTATATTGCTTAGCAGAATGAGCTCAGCAATAATGAAAGGAGGCAGGCAGAAACATTTCTCTGTGAGATATGGTAGCAAACTGACAACTTGCTGCTGAAAAAAATGTGATGTTTTTAAACAAAATAATAGATGTGCAAAACTTTGATCTTGCACATGCAGTTTCTACCAGATCCTGGTTTGTTTACAATGCTTTTTTTTGCAGATCCAAGCAAAGTTCAAGACAATTCAAGAACTAATAGCAAAAACACCCTGAATACGTTTGAAGAAATGGACGATTTGCCCGAAACTTCCGTGTAGTTGTGCTCTGTGTGTGATGTGTGGTCCCCTTCTGAAGGTTGAAAGCGTCAGCAGTGGATTCTGAGAGCTCTGCTGATGTTTTGAACAGCTGTAAGCAGCTGGAACATAAACTTTCAGTGACATGGTCTGATGACTTTGACCCATTTAATCAGGGCAGCTAAGCTGGAAAGCAAACAAACAAACAAAAAAAGGACTGTTTGACTGGTTCAGTTTTGATCCTCATGAAAACCATTGCTGTCCAAGTTTGTGTGACGCTCTTCAAACTTGGCTCAGCTTTATACTGCATATACAAGGTCAAGTGTGAGATATTTCTTCCTTCTGTGGAAAATTAAGATCATCATGATCCCAATCTGCTTGTCTTTTGGAATCTTAACTTGTGAGAAAAAAAAACCAAACATTTGGTATGCTGGCAAAAGTTCGTACGGTGGAGAAAAGACAGACATTTCAATTCTGGAGACTACTAAATGAAGTAGTTCTGAAGTAACCATGTCCTGGATACATTTGGAGCTCTCGTGTTGACTGTCAGTGTTACTGGAGGCTTGGTCCTACAAGTTGGAGGAAGCCTCTCCAGATCTCACTAGCTTTGCTTGAGCTGTGCTCCTGTGTGTAATCCCCATTTACTGCTTTTTTATTTATTACTCTGTGTGTGTGCCTACCCACAAAATACCAGGGCAGGAACATGATTCATGATGGAGAATATTTCACAGTCTGTTCAGTGGCAATGTCTTTACTTTTCCCACTCAGGTCTCCTTGCTGTTGTATCTTGCTGCATAAACTTAAATTACCGCATTCGAGGTTGTTCTGCTTTAGAAGTTAATGCTGTATCCAACCACTTCAGGAAAATAAGAAGTCAGTATTTCTTCCCCAGATGAACAAAACCAGTTCAATGCAGACTTGGAAAAGCTTTTATATGTGTCCAGAGGACAATGTAAAGCATTTCTGTAGCACTTTCTATTTTACTACCTGTGATGACCTAGTACAATGAATTACATTTTTAGTTTTGTGTTTTATGTGGTTGTATAAAAAGAAATATTTGCTCTGTGTACCTCTAAATTTCAGTTCATATATCACATGTCTTCAGTGTCATGGCTTTTCATCCTACCTATTCATTTGGCACCTGTTTTAAAGGTGACACTCAGGAAAGACTCAGGTGAATTCTGTGGTCAGATGATAACATGAATTGCATTGGACTCTTACAGCTAAGCCTGCTGGGGACAAAATGCTCCAAAAGACTTTCTTCTCACAGAAGAAAGCATGAGAGAACTCTCCAGTGGAAAGGACAGCACAAAGCTGTTTGCAGGGATGGTGAACATGGTTCTGACTCCCCAGCTGGTCTTCCAGAGATGCTGCATCCTGCGTTTCCTACCATGTGTGGCCTGGATGGATGGGACCAAACTGAAATCTTCAACTCATTTACCTTTTTACAGGGAGTAGGAATTTTAGAGGAAGGACATTTGTGTGTATCAGTAGTGCAATGAGGTATCTGACTATTGTTTGGCCTTGGTAGGACGTGTGAGTATAAGAAAAATTCCTGTGGTCTTGGAATCCTTCGTCTTTGGTTAACTTTGCAATGAAGCTGCCAACAAAGAATATTGCTTTAGGACTACACAGTTCCATTTGGATTCTCTTCAGTGCCAGTTTCTGTACAAAATAAAAATACCTCTTCACATCTGCTCAGGAACCAGAACAAAGGAGCCCACGCTGCATTCCATGTTGCTGTGGGTAGGCCTGAAAACAATCTCAGGTATCTCTGCAGTGTGCTGAGGCATGCTGTGGGTGTTGTCATAAACCAGGGAAGGCACAAAAAACCCCATAGGAGTTGTGCTGTGCCAGCTTCCAGGTATGAAACTGTCTGAAATAACTGAGGGAGCAGCTGGGGGTTGTTTCTAAAAGCTCTTTGCTGTGAAAATGCCTTCCTCTGTGGTATCGCACCCGCTGCCTCCTAGCTCAAGGCTGTTACCAAGAACATGAAAAACGACTAGAGTGGGCAATTCAGTACTTTTTATACAATGTTTATTTAAATTAAAGGAATAAAATTTGTAATTCAATAAGCATTCTGTCCTCTGGTTTTATTGTATTGCTATAGGAGTTACACAAAACAAGATAAAAACGGATTTTGGCTTTGTAGTAAAGAAGACAGACATCACTTTTCAAAAGATAGAATTTAGGGGTCGCCTAGAGCGTGAATCTTTCAGAAATTAGGTAATTAAGAATGCTACATAAAGGTACAGTTGTTTTCTCTAATCCAGATTATTGTCAAATATATTAAAAACAACTTTAGAAAATTAATTATATCTCCATTTTCTCCTCTTTTTCAGCTCCTCTGACAGTCTGTGTCTTGACAAATACAGACCAGGTCAGTCTCAAAACTCTCAGAAGCCTCCTTGTGTGGAATTCCTCTTAACTCCCATTCTGAAATCTTCAGGTATGGTTTGGGCATTTGTCTTCATCAAAACCTGAGTAATTAGTTACCTAACTTTGCCTTCTTCACTGAAAACATCTGGGGTGCAGCAGCTGGCTATAATTTTAGTTAGAAAGTGTTATAAGCAGCAGGTGGACACACCTAGAAAGTCATAAATCTGCAAACTTCCCTGGTCTCCACTGCAATGGAGACTATGTTCCGTTTCCATGGGGTGAGCACAACTTGTCCCTGAATCTGAATATTGCTCCAGTATGTTTCCCACTACTAGACACTTTCTAAATTCAACATTTTTGTCTTTAAATTAATATTAAATCAGGAACGGCTTGAATTAATCTTGTAATAATTTAAATTTAACAAGCTTCACAGTTTACTTGAGTGTGTTTGTCTCAGAAATCCTGTTTTGAGTTTAGTTTATACCTTCATAAGTATATATATATATATAAAAAATCAAACAACCCAAGCCTCAGGCTTCCACTTAAGCACAGCAGGGGTCAGGCAGAAATGCAGATGATATCTAGACCCTCCCCCTGTTTTTCTCCCTCCTTTCCTCTGTCTCATGTAGTTTGTTTATCTGAGGAATTAGTTTCAAGGACCACCTCATGTGCAGAAGTGCTGTTTATTGGAGGGTTGTGGGTATGAAGTAGAAATGCTGCTATTTTTAATATAGTGTGGTTTTGTGGGTGAGCACCTTTCTATGTGCTGCTGGCTGCAGATTTATAGCCACTTAACCCCTCTGTGGTACATTGTTTCATCATTTTACACAGCTTGAAGGAACAAACTTCAGAAAGATACTGTTTCTTCTTTGTCTCTCTAGTAAGGTATTAAAACAAGTAAACAATCATAATCAGCATTATAGCTGATAGTATGTTTCATCTTAAAAGTGCTCAGCAATGTTAATTAAATTACAATTTAAAATTAGATTCTGTACTTAGTTATTCATTCCATGAATTCCTCCCCTGTCACACTGGATTTCGGAGAAGAAATAGACCTTGTGTTCTGAAAAATCTGTAACAAGCTTTTAAGAAGTGTTCTGGGCTGAGACTGAGGTTCTGATGTGCTTTGCAGAGAGTTTCAGTTTTACTGTCTTTACAAAAGCTTGTTTCTTTTCATAGTATGCAGCTTCGTTGATAAATGTTGGGTAGACCGTACAGTCCCCTTTATATGCAATTACTTCTCCATCAAGAGTCAAAAAGAGAGGATCACCGTTGTTCAGTGGCTGCCAGTCTTGATCCTTGGAGAAAGAACATAAATAGGGCATATTTACTTTCCAAGTTTTGTGTCTTTCATGGGATTTCTCAGTTTCTGCTCAATAATTCCATTCTCTCCAGTTACTGCAATACTGTATGACCTTAGTGGCAGAACTTACTATAGGGAAAGTCTACAGTATTCAATAAACCCATTGGCAGCATTCTCATTCAAAATATTTCCCATTAAAATATAATACAGTGTAGCAGAAACAACACAGAAACACTTTCAGAAATGGCACCAGTGGAAACTATTTTAGAATTTACCTGCAGTTTAGGGTGAATAATGGCAATAACTTCATCATCCTTGTTCCTGGGATAATCTACTTTCTCCGTGATTTTAAAGACCTCAATTGTACACGGTGGAAATTCTTTTCCTAGAAAGAATAAATGCAATTTCATGTCAGAATGAACAACTGCCTCTTAAAAGGAACAATGTGTTATTTATTCTCTTTAGAATGGTTTAAATCATGATGCTGTACTCGTTAAAGTTTACAGGCTCGTGATTAGCTCATGTGTCATAAAAATGTCTAACTCCAGATTTGTTTTTGTCCTCTTGAAGCCAAGCTGCAGAAAGATTGTCTGCTCAGGTACTCTAGCATCTGAAGCCCTGATCTCAATTTGCTGCTGAAATGGGGCTTTTCACTGTATGCTTAAAAAGATATATTTTGTAGATGAAGAAATCAATGAAAGACCTGTGTTTGATAGTGCTGCACAGCACAGAAAGCAGTCAGAGCTATTTCGTCTTCAGCATTCCAGCACAGTCTTGGAGACTCTGACACACACAACTATATTCTTTTCTCCTTTTACTTCCAAAAAAGCCCCCTAAGAAAATGTACTCTAAAGGAATTTTAAACATCTACTTTTGTCAATCTGTATTTCAGAGAGAACATAAGAGTATAAAAATCTTACAAGATTTACTGACTTAAACTTTAGATATCAAGGTACAGAAGGTCTGCAGATGAATCACTTCTTTCTCAGCATTAATTAATGTGTTCTCCATGCAGAAGCTGCTATGCTGATATTGTTAGCTACTGTTTCAGATTCTCAAAGCAAGTGGAAGATTAAAATCAAGCAAACTTAGAGCCTCCAGAAAGAGGAAATAGCTTTAAAGCTACCCAAAGAGCTAACAAGAATTGTGACTGAGGCAACACGTGAATGGTCTGAAGAACAATCCTTCCCCCTCCCCTTTTACCTGTGTAATTGTAAACTGTTGTAGCCATACCAAATTCTTTACAAAATATTCTCCTGAAACAGTCCACTGACATGATCCAAGAGGCAACAGTCTCCAAGTACTTTACCTTCATTAAAAAGTTGCACAAAGTCAAGGCCATATTTGACAATCTTCCTCATTTTGTCTAAGATATCAGCTCTGAGAACACCCTGTGGCTGGGGACCCACCTCCACACCTGTGTGCAGATGAGAGGCATTATTAGCAGCTCCATAATATATCACATGCTTAGATTGCATAGCAAAAATAGGCGTCTGCTTGGGGTTGTGCTTTATGTTTAAAAGGAAATGTAGAGTTATGTGATTTTTTTTAAAGGCAAAGAGAAAATTCAGCTCATGAGTTGGGGATCAGATTAAAGAGCCAGATGTACATTTTTGAGTATGCTGCCAGGGCAAGAGAGAGGGTCACTATGTGTATTTCTTTCTTTCATCCTGTCTTTCTGTGCTCCAATTTAGAGAAGTAATTCTTTAACATNTTCTTTTCCCTGTGGTTATGGCTTTGATTCCATACATGAAAAAGTTAACCACCAGAACATAATTTCCCCCTTCCTTTATCTTATCTTCTCTTTTCCCCTTCTTGGCTAACAACCAGTGTTTCAGCCAAGGCTTATTTAGAGGACCTAAATATTTCTTTTTTGAAGCTGTTACTTCTTCTTTATCCCTCACATGTTATAAATACTTTCTGCAAACAGTGGGTTAACTGAGTTTAAGAATTTCCATCTGGCTTCTGTATCTTGTAAGCCAAGCATAAATCAGAACTCTTCAGAAGAAGAGATAATCACACACATTTTGTTCAGTACATATATATGTCCAAAAAAGAGCTACTGGTGATCACAGCCCTCTGTAAAACATCATGCAGTGAACAGACCTGGAAACAGGTATCTCTTAAAATATATTTTTGGTGGGTTAAAACAGTCTTTAGCTCTCATATTTACCAACAGGATGTTTTGCTACAGATCGAGTTGTTGCATATTTCAAGCTGGGGTGCTCAATCAGCAGAACCGGGCAGTGTTCTGGAGCCAGGGCGTTCTGTGGAGATGGTTTAAACACGGCTTTGTTATGCAAAATATTTTCAAATGTTGTGCCACAAAAGATTACTGATGCAGAAGTGATTTACACAATGTCTTCAATATGTTGCCTTTATTTCAGGGCCCTCAAAGAAGTAGGACATCCTTAGAAAACAGACAAAGCTGCATTTGTTGGTCCCCTTTCCATTAACTCAGGCCAGGCATGCTCCACTGCACTTTGCTGTCTCCTCGTCTAACTGAACACAGCTCTGGACTTTAATTGCTAACAGGAAGAAAAATCTCCTCATCAGTGTTCCAAAACTGAGACTCAAAATACCAAAAAGCAGATTTTCAGTATTTTTGTCAGACTTTGATTCTCTTATATGGGACACAAATTGTGTATTAAGCCTTATTTTAAGCACTTTTTTTTTTTTTTTTCTTTTTCTTTTCTTGACAGATAAACCTATTTCAGGCCTGCTATTGCCCTTCACAAAATTTTAGTTAGGAATTTTTTATATCTTTTTTTATAAGCATTTAAATGGAATACATCTAATAAGGAAAAAAAAATGTTAAGATATACCTTGTTGCTGAGAGAAAAAAATTGTAATTACAATCCCATGCTGTTGGCCTAACCTCAACTCCATCAGTCACTGTCTAGGTTAGTGGTACTTCAAGCAGTTTCCACTTAAACCAGCACTTCTGCAGCTCCCCCTCTCCCAGTACTCATCAGCTTCATGAGCAGCAGAAGCCAAGAGCTTCTAAAGCCGTGTCACTGTTCCTATAAATCCTGGCAAAGGGAACATTTGTCATTACCCAGTGCCAGTATTATTTTACGTGACTTTATTTCATGAAATTAGTGTTTAACTCTTTAGCATGTGTGACCCAAATTTATCCCAGTTCCTGACAGATCAGCATGAAAGCAGATTAAATTACATTCATTTTCATAGATGTTATTTAAGCATTCCTCTTTGCCCATCAGTCTTACTTGCACTCATTTTAATACATCAAGATTATGATGAGTTCAGATCTGAATTACCTGATATTATAATCAAATTATTAATTATCTCTGATTAAAAAAAACACCATCCTATGAATGATTAAATATTTTAAACCACTTTTCAAAACAAAAAAAAAATACTATATTTAAAGAAACTACAAAGTAATATATAGTAATACAACATTACAACTAATAATCTATTTTAATAGTTCATTTAAATTAGTTTTACCTTGATATAATGAAACATTTGAATTGTAAAGTCATCCCTGGAGCTTTCAAGAATAAGGGTACCACCCATGTTAGAAGTGGTGTTGTGAAGGTCAAAAATAAGGTCATAGGCATCATCACTACCTTTGGGGCCAAATATATGATTGATTTCCTGAGCCCTTCTCACTTCATATGGAATATCTTCCACCACTGTCCTGCTGTTAATATCAGTACAAAGAAATTAGTGAGCTCATTCCATGGCTTTACAGTCAACAAAATATGTATACCCTTTTCTTTCTACTTGAATCCCAGAACTGACTGGAGTAGAGATCACCTATTTAATTACCAAACTGTTAAATCATGTTTAAAAGAAAAAAAAAAAAAGTATGATTGTTAAACTGGTTTTAATCTTATGTGTCTTGTGCAGAAGAGAGGAAAGAATGTTTTTGATCTGATGTTAGCTGGAGACTACTTATTTCTCTTTTATTTCTTTATATCCTCAAATTTCCCTCTTTGGAGAAAACTAACTCACAATTTATCAACAGTTTAAGCCACTTCCAGGACTGGATCCACTGAAGATGATATTCAGGTATTGGTCCATGCCCTTTCCCATGCACATCACTCGCAAGGACTTTTGTAACTTGCTTTATTTCTTTTATTCTGATCAGTTTTGAGCCCTCCTGACCCTCAAAGCTAATAGATTTTGCTCCCTCAAATGTATTCCTCCCAAGTTTTAACACTGGTTATGCCAGGTGACTGTGTCTATAGTCCACTTCCAAAAAACAGTTTTAGCCTCGGTACAGATCTGTAATCTGCTTCCTGTCCACGTAAAGGTTCTGTGGAAACTGATGTGAGGCACCAAGACGTCTGTCCTACGCTTCAGCAGTGTACAAAGCTGCTGTAGGTTCAGACTTGTTCCACAGACAGCAAGTCTGGGTTTGGTCACAGGCTTGGGACACTACCCGAGGCAGATGGAACACACCTAATGTCTTTTGCACTAAACTCAGTTTTCTTTATCCACACAGCCCAAGCTTTGTAATATTTCAATGTTATAAGAAATATTTGTATTAAGTTGCATGAAGAAAGTTTTTAACAAAACTAAACAGAACACCTTACTAACTGCGTGGATATATAAGCATCACAAGAGGCTGCTGAGGAAAATGATGGGATCAGTACTGCTGGAGTGTTAGAAGTGGCAGGACATCTCTTAGGAATCACAGAACGTCTGCATGCAATTGATCTACTGGTGGAAAGTGAGTGGATTAGAATTTTAACATGAGCTACTCAGGCTCCTGTTGTTTCTGTGCATCACATAATCTACCTTCCTACTCTTTAGTTCTGTCTTTGAAGTTCAAGGTTTCTTTTAACATAAGACTATTAAACTAGGATTTCTTGTCTAAGCCAATGGGACTTCCACCATGACTTTCAGTAGTATCAGGATCTCACTTCCCTTTTTCTTATTTTGTAAAATTATTTGTAATCTTGAGGGGTTTCTGCTTAAAGGAATAGTGAAGGTGTTCAGAGAGTCAGTAGTGTAGTATTAGGGCTGGGCAACTTAACAGAAAGGGCAGCCTGCAGGTGTCTTAATCTGTTAGTGTTTCAAACGTTCTGTTTCTATCCAAGTGTTCAAAGTAGCTGAAAACAAACAAAAGCCTTTTTTTTAAAAAATACATTTGTCCTGAGTAAGCAACTAAAAGAATGGCCTCAATACCTGAGTGTTTAGAAGTCTGTTTATCTTAGATATAAGAACAACAAAATTCTAAGATGAAAAGACATGCAGGGTAAGAATAACCATGCTTAGAAAACAGATGTGGTAGAGATTTCTTTCAGTGATATTCACCATTAAGCTCTTTCTGAATCCTAACTACCTGATTAATATGCAACTGTACCGTGTGAGAATGTCTGTACAGCAAAGGACACCTCTGGAATCAATGTCTCACAGGCAGAGAAACATCAAATCTCATTACAAACGTAAATTCAGTTCATATTTACAGTAATTGCACATTGCATTTCTTCTAAAATAATGAGTGAAACTCTTGAGACTTTTTTTGGCTATCATTTTTCATAGAATCTATTATTTCTAATTTAGCCAACTTCGGGTTTTCATCTTTTACTGTGTATAACTAGAATTAAATACCCTTCCCTGACCTGTTTACCATTCTTTTGGATATTCAGATGTTTGCTTTTACACTACTTCTGTCTGCTCTCTTCCTGCAAGTGTAGCTGTAATCTGAAGAGCTCTCAAACTGAATTGCACAAGAACACATGTGAGAAATAATGGCTTTGTAACTCGGAACAGCAATACTTAAGTTTACACAAGTACAGCTACTCTCATTTAAAATGCAGTGTTTAAGATTGTGTTGGTTCGAGACTCACTCTATTAGCCATAGTTTTAAAGTCAATCTGTTAAAACTCATGCAATTTCCTCTTTTTGGGTTAAGGGTCAGTAATTTCAGTTATGTGGCTGCACAGTTTAAATGGTAGTGGAACTTTTGTTAAGATTTTAACCTGGAAAGGAAGCTCCTTATAGCTTTAAGAACCAGAAAATTAAAACAACAGAAAGTGCAACTCTTCTTACCCAAGATTATCAGGGTCAAAAACACGGTTCAGATCACAGTCAACATATCTAGTGCACTTCTTCACAGCTCTTGGGTTGGTAAGAAATGGTTTCACTTCCACTCCTCTCCTTTGAATCTCAGCTCCATTCTCTTGCCAGTGCTTGACCAAAAATACCCCCGATAACTCATTGCCATGAGTTCCTCCGAAGATAGCAACCCGTCTTACTGGGGGGTTATCAACAACAGAGGAGGAAGTCATGCTTTGCAGCAGCTCTAACAATTGCTGAAAGCAAAACAGAAAACAGTGAAGGAAAACTTTGGTCTCCGGCAAAAAAATAATCAATTCCTCTCGTTCTTTTTAGTAGGAAATTCTTGAAGGCTGCTCAGGTTGGATGTGAATGAAAGTGAATTAACAGTTCTCTAACAGTTTCCAAGTGCTGTTAGGAGGCAGGGAGTTGCTAACCTTGACACTCCTCCTTCCTTCTCAAGGAGCCCTCCCCTTCATTTGCCATATTTAGTAATATCTCCAAGTCTGTTAGTGGTACTGTTACACAGTTCAAAAGTTAACTTCTCCAGGCAATCTCTAGTCATATGTGATGTGTAGGTAAGTCTGGTACTAATGACAGCATGAAAAGGCTTTTTAAATGTGAACTTGAATAATGCACTCCGATGCCTCTGACAGTTTTGCATTGCAAACTAAGTGTAACAAGTATACTCATGTATGTGTTACACAGACATTACAGTATACAAAGGCAGAATGGTTTAAAGTGAGCAAAAACCAGTAAAATGTGAATCATATCTTGCCTCTACATCAACACATAATGCTGAAACATCAAGTACTTTCATCCAAAAGCAAGAAGAGCTGAGTTCCTCAAAGCTTGTTGTTGCTTGTATGACCTTTTTTTGTTTTAGAATCTCTGAAGAACGGTGATTAGAGGGAACACTAGCTGAAATTAAAGTGCAATTTATGCACAATTGGCTTATCCAGTATTCCTGGCTCGTGTTCTAGCTTGGGATCTGCTAACACAAATGTTTCTAACATATTGAATAATTTGGCAGTGACAACTCTTCTAATTTCTGCAACCTCTTATTAAAAAGCAAACAGATCTAGACTACCAAAAGCAGATTTCATGCCCCCCCCCCCAAAAAAAACCCTTAGTCAACAACTTGACTTCTTCCATTTCCAAAAGCATTCATGAGCCTTAAGCCAAAGAGCAGCCATAACTTCCAACGGGAGGATCAAAACATTTAGAATAAAAAGCCTTAGTAACAGAAAATAAGTGTTACTGCTGCAAACAACAGAAGTATTTGCAATTTGCAATCTGACACTTGATATAATAAATGTTACATTGCAAGGGGGTAAAGAACATTTCCTAATCAGGTCCTTTTTATTAAGATTATACTCCAGTGACTGAGAAAGTATTTGGCTAGCGCCTGGGAGAGGCTTTACAACCCAGGCTGATAGACTACAGATCTACAAAAACAAAGCTAAGCAGAGAACTTATCTGGAGAAGTTCTGCCAGGAATATATTTCCTCCTAAAGCTGCTGTCTCTGTTTCAGCTTATGCATACAGAGTTGCTGATCCTTACAGCAAGTTAATAGAGAGACTGTTTACTTACACATTCAACTGCATTACTGCTGTGCTTCAAAGCTGTCAGATATTTAATCGTAGTAATTTATTAAACAAAGCAGTAAAGTTGTATTTTACAGCGCTGGACAGTCTGTACTGTCCTTTGACCCCAGCCTCTTTAGCTGTGGTGCCAAAACCCAGCTATTTACACGCTGCCTGGAGAAAAAAAAAAAAAACAGACTCATTGATCTGAATCTTGGTTTGCAGAATTTAACCAGCTCAACAGCCGGAAGAGCGAAAGGCAAAATGCAGGTTGGTATAGTTTATATTTTATGGCTGGCGGCGCTGCGAGGGTTGCAGTGCCCTCGCAAAGCACCGAATGGAATACACAGAGGTTGTCTGCGCGCTTACCCTCATTTAACATGCGGGAGGTTTGTCTCCTCCGAAGAGCTTTCTTAGGGCAGATCCAAAGTGCATTTCCAAACGTGAGTTTTAGGAACTAAAGCCATGGAGGCTTCTTTTATATCCTTAGAGCAGTTAACTTCCCAAACAGCTTTTAACTCCTGCTCTCCCAGGAGAGCCACCCGCAAATTTGCCACTTGGAAAGGTTTCGCTCTGCTGCATTAAACCAATCCCTTATCCCTGTGCTTTGCAAATAGAGGACCATATTTAGTTTATAAGAATTCAGGTTGGCTTTATGTGCTATGTACAAATATCCAGCAGTGGATCTGGAAGCTTAGAGCGCATGCTGCGAGCTGAAAACACATATGTAGTAATAAAATGTAAATCAAATGAAGTCTAGCTATCAAAGCCACGAGGGGGTACATATATGTAAGTGTAGCGTGGCTCACCAGAGCCTTCCCAAGGATGGATTTACAGAAACAGGGCAGGCTCCAGTCTGCTGAGCATTAAGGTTTTGCGCAAGAACCAGTCAGGAGTTGCAGGGTTGAAAACAGCCATGTGTGAAACCCAGAACAGTGGTTGAAGAGGAAAATCAGTCTGAAGGATGCAGATGGTTGTATTTGTCTCTATGATTGTGTTCGTACATTTGTGCAAAACCCAGAACAGTGGTTGAAGAGGAAAATGAGTCTGAAGGATGCAGCTGGTTGTATTTGTCTCTATGATTGTGTTCGTACATTTGTGCAAAACCCAGAACAGTGGTTGAAGAGGAAAATGAGTCTGAAGGATGCAGCTGGTTGTATTTGTCTCTATGATTGTGTTCGTACATTTGTGCAACACCCAGAACAGTGGTTGAAGAGGAAGAGCCAGCATGCAAACTGCAGGTAGTTTTATTCCTATCTGTGTTTGCGTTCACACACATCAGCTCCTGCTCCGGCTTCTCCGAGTGCTGGACGTGACTCTGCATGCAGTAGTTCCGCGGGTAAGAGGATAATTATTTAATTAACTCCCACCGAGGGCTCATTTGACAGCCCAGCCGCGTTCTCGGCAGCGTGGGGCCGGCCGGGGTCAGCGGCTGCTATCCCGCGGGCGGCTGCGGGGCGAGGGCGGGCAGCAGCTTCCCGCCTTTTTGTTCCGCACTCGGGCGCGAGGCTGCTTGACCGTTATTTTTGGCGGGCTGCAGCTCAGCCCTGTCTGCCCTTCAGACACCGGCGGGGACTTGAGGCGGCTTTAGCCTGTGCCTGGTGCTGCGGCCGTCAGAAGCACTGCGAAGGATTGCTCTGGTATCACCTCCCTCCTTAGCTTACTTTTTAACTACAGCTTTCACATAGAATGACAGAACGTTAGGGGTTGGAAGGGACTTGGAAAGATCATCCAGTCTAACCCTCCTGCCAGAGCAGGAGTAGGTCATACAGGAATGCATCCAGGCAGGTTTGGAACTTCTCTAGAGAAGGAGATTCCACAACCTCTCTGGGCATCTTTCTCCAGGGCACTGTTACCTTTATACTGAAAAAGCTTTTCTTTATGCTCGCATGAAACCTTCTCTGCTCCACCTTGCACTCGTTGCCCCCTGTCCACAGCTTTCTGGTGTCTCAGCCACTCCTCCCAATTTGGTGCCATCAGCAAACTTTGAATCATAGAATCTGTCAGGGTTGGAAGGGACCACAAGGATCATCTAGTTCCAAAGCCCCTGCCATGGGCAGGGACACCCTACCCTAGATCAGGCTGTCTACAGCCTCATCCAGCCTGGCCTTAATCACCTGCAGGGATGTGGCCCCAACCACCCCTCTGGGCAACCCATTCCAGGCTCTCACCACTCTCATGCTGAAGAACTTCCTCCTCAGGTCCAGTCTGAACCTCCCCAGCTCCAGCTTTGCTCCATTCCCCTTAGTCCTGTCACTACCTGATAGCCTAAAAACTTGCTGACGGTGCCCTCTGTTCCCTCATCCAGGTCAATGATGCATAAATTGCATAGGTCTGGTCCCAGTACCATCCTCTGAGGGACTCCACTCTTGCTTGTATTTTAATACATACTTACTTTTACATTCAGAAGTGAACTCAATGTTTTTGCAGCACTAAAAAAAAAAAAAAAAGGTAGAGAATACAACTTTGACTTAAAAAATCTAAACTTTAGTGGACTTAATCTGCAAGAAGCAATTGTGTACTAGTTGTGTAGCCATGGATCTTCTCAACTCAATACAATTAAATTCAATACAACTGCTCACAGGTTTTATACTTGTGTCACTGAGTACACAGAGTTAAAAGAAATGGTCACAAAATCAATTTGACTGTGTTTGCAACGTGCATTACTTCACATGGCTTCTTTAATTTGGATGTGTTTACAACGTGAATTACTTCACTTTGCTTTTCTGATTTCCATGCAGCAAATCTGGAGCATCAACACACTGCTGCCTGTTAAGACACAGCACAGAGATGAAAAGGGGTCTCACTGACACTTCTGCTCGCAGCACAGCAGGTACCATCCATTTGTTTGGGCTTTGATATTCATTACACACACAAAATACTCTTACAGGATGTACAGTACTCAGTCCTAGACTCACACTTCCTAAGTGGACTTGTATGAGTTAGCTGCTTTATTGCAGCACAGGGCAAGACTTTGAATGGAGTCAGGGGGCTGTTTCTCTGAGGGAAATGTTTCATTCACAGGATTATGTGCAGGGCAGAGGGCTGGGAATAGAAATTGTGCCAGGCAATCCTGTGAGTGCTGTAAAATAATCACTAAGTAATTTTATATAGGCATTTTAAGTGTAGGTCGTCAATCGTTTTGTTATTTGTATTGTATTATTGAAATTGAAATTTAACATGTAGGTTGTCTGCCTGTACCTCTGTTCAATCAGAAGAAAAGAAATAGACAGCCTCTGACTTCAAATCCACTTGAAAATGAGCCAGGTTCCGGTTCTGGGACTCGGACTTATGACTTTTCTCCCACATCATTTGGTAAATAAGAGACTTTTTTCTTTTTAAAGGGCTCTGAATCCAAATAAACCTTAGCTTTATGACTGTGCTTTATTAATTTAGCCATTGTCTTTCGCAAGAACTCTATGCATCCTTTATGCTTATTTCTGAGAAGTTCATTATGTACAAAATGTCCTCCAGGAAATTTCTTTCTCCTCTATACAATTGAGCTTTTTATACTTCGTGCCTAGAGGGAGTTTGACTCTTTGTGTGTTAGAGAATGAAGTAGCACCAGCATTTAAATAGAGTCTCTTGAAACTCTGACCTTTTGTTTTCAGTTGATTTCAATCAACATTCAAGTCCTGTGTCACAAGAAAAAACGTTTGTAAGATGTCTTTCTTGTGATTCAGAAGAGAGTGTCTGTTGTTCAAACTCTGCTTGGAAAGAATGATGCAGAAGTCTGCTTTTAGTACTTTCTTTGTTTTACTTACAGTAAAACGAAAAAATGTACATATAATAAATGTCTCCGTGCTAGTAAGTCTAATTTATTCAACTTCACCATTATCTAAAGCAACCTACGGGTTGGAGGCTGCCTTATAATTACAGGTATCAATGAATCATGGTCCCTTTTTTTGTTGTCCTTTCTACGTGAGAATGTTTGCGGATCGTTAAGCATATAATGATTAGGAGCCCTAAGCAGACCTTTCAACCTTTTCAGTATGTATCTCTATTCAATTCTTTGTCTTTTGAGATTCAGACTGGGAAGATACAAACCCCAAAGTGGCTGAACTACAGAAAGCAACAAACAATGGGTATGTAAAAGCAGATTATTTGTTGCTTTTTGGTATTTATTTGTGTACTAATTGTTTCACAAACTAATCATCCCTGCACCTGTCTTAAAATACTATGTCACTGATACTTTAAACTTCTCTTTGAAAGCCAAACGGAACATCAAATGGCTTCTTCCCTTATGAAACCAACAAATGCATCAAAGCCTAATCTAGCTAGTACCGGAAAAAACATGTATGCCTGCAGGTAGGTGAAGTCTTTAATCTTTGTAATCCTTCTTTAACCAAAATTATTCTCATATGAAAATATATCTTACAATATTCCATATTCTTGTAGCGTTCTGAGAAACTCTCTTATTTTCAGATGATCACTGTGGTTCTTGATATTGTGCTTATGAGCTGAAACCCTCCGAAATTAAGTATTTTTCTGGTGTACCCAATAAGGCCCATTAATTAGACCTAGTGTCAGAATTATTATCAGGCCTAAAATTGAGTCTCACCCTAAAAAAAAAAAAATATATTAAAAATTGCATTTTGCTGTTCTTAGATGAGATCCCCTGCAGTTTTGTCCACCTTTAATCCAAATTTACCAATAGATTCAAATAAGCTTCAATAAGTGAACATTAGGGTGAGCATTGATCAAAACACTTAATCAAAACTGAAGAGAATTGGGAACTCTGCATTTTTTCAAACCAAAGAAAACCTTAGAGATTCAGATGCCTGGAGCTGGCAGGAAAACTTCCAGCAAAATTATAGTTGTCCTTTTCCTCTCTTCTCTTCCTCCTATTCCCTTCCAGTGGCAAAGACAGAGTGAGTATTTCAGACAAATGCCTTCAAAGGCACCTGGAGTAAGCTTGGAAGGAATTTCTGAACTGCTCTTATGAAGAAGTGTGTTGGAAACAGTAATGTCAGCACTAGAGATTGTTGTGAAATGATTTCTCAAGTGGTGGTGGTAGAAGCATTTTGAAATAGCACTCTCGGAAGAAACTTTGCTTACTTTATTTCAGAGTTATGGGAAAAATGTGAATCTCGGGTCAAGAAAGATCTTTTTTTACAGGGAAGGACAGAAATTGCACAAGCTTTTAAGGCCTGTTGAATTCAGCTGGATTTAAGCACAGGTGTGGTCACTGCCCTGTGTATGGATACATTTAAATATATACTCAAGTACTTTGAGTCTGAATAATTAATAGATGTTTTTAAAGCTAAGCCAACAGTGTGTGGATTGCTTTTGTATTCAGAACAGATATACTGATCTCTGTCTATTGTTGTACAACAGGGCAGAAGAGAAGGCTCCCAGTACTAAGGTTTGGAGCAGAAATAAGTACACTCCTTTAACTAACACAACAGATTCAAGATCTGATAGTGAGACTGTCCGAAAGTTTGAAAACCTTTCCAGTAGTTTGAAAACTGCTCAGCAGCAAAAACCCCCTGGCAACCGTAATTCATCTCAGCACAGCAAAGCAACCAGCCAGACGTCTACATCTCAAGGACAGTGGCCAGTGAAACCTAACACTGCTTCAGGAAATCTGCAGGATCCTAGTCTGGCATATAAATTTAACAACAATATTCAGCAAAATAAAATGAATGGAAACCGACTTGATTATGTTCCAGAAGACAAAAGTCAGGTAAACTCATGGAGAGAGTTAATAGGAAGGAAAACAATAAGGAAAAAGAAATTTGAGACAAGATGAGGCTTTCACCAGTCCAAACTGCCTTAGTAAACCCTTCAGGTCCTGAAAATTTAGATGGAGATTTTCCTATTAGAATAACCTACAGTCCTTTGCATGAGTGTATGACTTGGCAGAGAGTTGTTTACATAGTCTGAACAAATACTCTAATTCTAATGTACACATTGGATACTTACAACATAAATGCCTTGTACAATTGTGTGTGTATCTCTAACTGTGAGTTTTCTTCTTCCTCTGAAAGGAATTTGCATCATCTCCATTAAAATTTAAAGAAAAAAAGCACTCTCTGCGGATCCTATCTGCAGTCATTGAAAGTATGAGGCACTGGAGTCAATACACTTACAAAACTGCACTGCTATTTGAAGTTTTAGGTAAGCATGGTAGATTGTGCTGAAACTGATAACATTGGTAAGACAAAGCCAACAGGAAAATATTATTAACTGTATGAGCAATAGCTGAAAAAATTAAATCCACAAAATACTGGCATGGGCACTGTCTAATTTTCTTGCTGAGAGATCCATTCAGCTATAAAAAGTAACTGAAATAGGTATAAAATTAATAATACATCATCCTCCAATGTTTAAGCTCTTTCTATCCTGTTTCTTTTCTTTATTTCTGTTTTCAAATGTGTTCCAATACATTTAATAGGAACTTTCTGTAGAGAGGTTTGGTTTTACAGTAATTTTTAATACAATTAATCTGGAAATAAATTGAAGTAGTTCTAAACAGAGGTGACTTTTAATGAGCTTCATTTTGCTTCTTAATTAATGTTATCTGAGAAATGAACCTGACAATAGACTGAAATGACTAAACTTTAAATCAAGGTGAATGAGAAACCACAGTGTAATGGCATCTCAGAAAACTTAATTTGACAAGATTGCAAATACTTAAAGTTGGTTTGCATATGAAGGTTAATAAAACTTCAAGAGGATTGTGTTGTGCTCTGCTGCCCAAGGGAATAACCTGTTTTTGGTGATGGTTCTGAGAACCACATTTGGTCACTCAGTTTAGAGACATCATACACAATTGTGCTGTTCCAGAACCATTTAAAGTCTGTAATTTGTATTGGAACTTCCAATGCTGTTATCACAAGGTATCACAGAAAGCTGATGTAGACTTGATCTACCTTAGTGCTTTTGTGCAGTGAATATTGTCATGGTATCTTTGTATGTCACACTTGGTATTGCTCTGACCTCATGATTTATTTCTGCTGAATGGTACAGGCACACTTGATTCTGCAGTCACACCTGGAGCATATGGGGCGAAGAACTTTCTGTTGAGAGATGGGAAGGAGAGTCTGCCTTGTGTCTTTTACGAAATTGTAGGTATTCTGTGTCCATGCATAACACAGACACCAGTGGTGGTGATCCCTTTTGTGAAGCTAATGCTATGTTCTGATAAAACAGAAAACTATAGCATCATAGAATCACAGAATGGTTTGGGTTGGAAGGGACCTTAAAGATCATCTACTCCTAACTCCATTGCCATGGGCAGGGATGCCTCCTGCTAGGCAAGGTCGATCAAGACCCCATTCAACCTGGCTTTGAATATTTCTGGGTCTGGAGCCTCTACAAGAAGGCCAACACCCTTCCAGTGCCTCACCACCTTCATAGTGAGGAATTTCTTCCTAATGTCTAATCTATAGTAAGCTTTTTCAATTTTTTAAGCCATTACCCCTTGTCCTGTCACTCCATGCCTTTGTAAATAGTCCCTCTCCAACTATCCTGGTAGCCCCCTTCAAGTACTGGAAGGTTGTTAAAAATCACTGTGTAAAAAGAAGACTGGATGCTTATTGTTCCCAAACTGGTATAGAGCAACGATCCAGTGACTCCTTAGGTATCATCAGGGTTCAGTTTCAGAAAAAAAAAAAGGTGGGATTTGCAGTTCAGCTGCAAGAACTGGGTGTTCTGAAAGCTTTTATGTTAGAAAAGTAATACTTTTTTTTGTTTTGTTATTGTGCTTTTGATAAAGGACCGGGAGCTTCCAAGGCTAATTAGAGGTCGAGTGCACAGGTGCATGGGAAACTATGATGCAAAAAGGAATATTTTCAAGTGCGTCTCTGTAAGACCAGCGACTATTCAAGAGCAAAACACTTTCCAAGATTTTGTTAAAATTGCAGATGTGGAGATGACAGCATATGTCAAAACTATGAATGAAATGTAAGTCAGAATGGTTGCCCCAAACTGATTTTCACTCCTTGTTAGCCATAGAGGCTGCACAGCCTAAAGAGCTTGCCAAAACTAGTACGTAAATAATTGACAATATCACTCTGCTGTGTCCTCTAACAAATGGCAGTGCCAGTGTTTTGTTTCCATTATGACTTTTCATAACTTGTCTTTCCTAGTTACTTATGTGATAACAGGAGTTTGTTACATTAGGTTTCACTGGAGAAATTCTGTTTTACTGGAGAAATTCTGAATGTTTTGCTGTAAAGCAAGTCTCTTAGGAAAAGATCATCAGTAGTAAATCAGTTTGCCCTTGCTTTTCATCATCTTCAGTGTTTAGAAATTCAATATCTGTTTCATAATGGTGATTTTTTTTTTTTTTTGGGTGAGTTTGACCAAAGTTTAATAGCGAGCAAATGTCAAGAAAACCCTCTTTGGCTCCACATATTGCATTAAAACTGCTCCTTAGTGGCAACTAAAAAGGTAGACTTTGTGCCCCTTCAGTTCCAACTAGCAGGGTCCCTTTCCTTTGTGGGTTACAAGAACAGCTGTAAAATCTTTGCTAGAAATGAACGTGATTGATACCATAGAAAGATTTCACAGGATGCAGCTGTATCTATTAGGTATTCATTGTGTTCCTGTTGATATATTGTCTGATTCATGGGTTTCTAAAACATAAATAAACAGTATAACACCTGTATGAAATAGCAGCAACCCTGCAGTTGTAGGAAGATTGCTCAAGGACAATGAGGACCTTGGGGAGAAACAATTATTTGAACACAGAACTTCCTTGCCCTGGCCACAAAAGTACCTTTCATGAGGGATGTACCACATAGATGTTTATGTATCTTTGTCTTCTAACATTAACTTTCATGGGTTATTCCTGCTGTTTCTATTTCCTTTTTCCCTTAGCTGGTTCCTCTACTTCAAAAGCTTTGTATCAGGTCTGTTGGGAATTGTAAAACAAAAGAGTTGTCAAGAAAAGAGTAAGCAGTGTCAGTTTTGGGTTTGGAGGGTTTTTTTGTTTAAGTTTTATTATACAGTGTTGGCAATTGGAAATTTCACATTTAAAATAATTGAAATATTGTATCCAACAAGTCCAATACAGAAAACAGGAAATATTCTAAAAAGGAGCCAGCTAGTCAACGCAGAAACACATTAATGGAAAATACAGCTTTTCGTTACACTTAAAAAATTATATATTTAGAATAAAACTTGAGCCTGGTCCAGCAAATCGTTTGACTCGTAACAGGAGAACGCTTTTACACAGTTCAACGCGCAGACAGTCTTTGTTTAAAAAAGTGATCTGTCAGTGTTAGCACATGTATTGGCATCAACACCCCTTCCTGTGCCAACTGGGCAGTTAAGAGCAGAGGAGGTATATGCTTTACTAACTGTTGTATGGACCCCCTCCTGTGCTAGGCTGGTTCTCAGTATGGATGTTTCAAGGAGAGTTTCATCTGTCCAGTTGTAAAAGCCATACACCTATATTTAATTCCTTTTATATGTTACAAAACATTAAAGGAAGTTCCAAATGGGAGAACTAGCTTTAACTCATAAAAGGTGCAGAGTACTACAGGACTTAGAGCTTGATGATGCTCACAACAGAAGGAATTGGGGTGTAAGAAGTAAATGGTTTGGCACAGTGGTGTTGTAAATGGTAAGACTCCACTGTAAGTTAAAGCTACAAAGGAAGCTTGAGCAGTGGGACCAGACATGCCAGCATCCGTGTGTTTAATCAGCATCACAGCATTGTTGTAGTCCAGCTGAGAGATTGATGGTTCCAGTTCTGCACAGGTGTAAGTTATGTTAGTAAGGAACAACAGGAACAGGTCATTTGTGTCTAATAGGAATGGTATGGCCATTAATAAAGATCTAAAATAATTGTACTTTCAGTAAGTGTTTAGATCTTTGCAAAAAAGCTTTCTACTTGACACTAACAAATCACTTTTTCTAGTGAAACATTACGTGAACAGTCGTAAACATTACACAAAACAGAAACCCTACGTAATACAGTTTATACACACCACTCAACATTTTTCAGTTGTTGCTTGCTTTGTCTTTTAATTCTTTTTTTTTGTTTTGTTTTTAACCATATTGATCCTGTCTTGTATAATGGTTCTAGTGTAAAGGCACAGGTTGGTTAGGAAAGAAAAGCCTGCATCTCTGTCTTTCTACTTCGTGGTGATGATTTCCTTTTTACACGTCGTTTGTTATTCCTCACTTTTCTGGTTCTTAATGAAACTTATCCATTTCAGCCATTCATTACAAAAAGGGTAAGACATTACTGAAAAGTACATTACTATACAGAATGAAATTTATTCTTCTTACTTTAGAGAAATTCCTTCCATCTATTTCATTAAATATTTGGAAGATTTAACTCCTTAGTCACTGTGACCCAAAACGCATGGCATCTGCTCAGTGAGCTCAATTTTAGCCTGAAATCTGTGTGTTCAAAGGTCAGTAATGGAACTTGCTACCTTGATGTGCAGGATTTGCTTTTGGACTGGGTGAAAATGTAAAAGCAGACACTTATTTTGGAAAACAATGCAAGGTTCCATTGACGTTTAGAAGGGTGAGGAAGGTAAACAACAATGTAGAAGTCTCTGACATTTACTAAAATAACACAGTGATTGTTCTGTTTGCATTTCTTACACATCCTCAACATGGCTCTGTCTGTCCCTTCATGTACACTTTCCGTTAGAAAAAAAATAAATTAAAAAATCAGGAATCAGTTGGACTCAGCTAAGTGAAGAATAATAAATTTGATCACTTGATTTGTGGCAAAATACAAAACTAAGAAGTACAGCTCTGAATTGAATATAGTCTATGTGATCATTTCTTTTAAAATAAATAATAGAAAATTTAAAAATGAGAGTAGAATTAGAATTTGATTTTTATTTTAAATGAAAAACGTAACGGTGGGGTGAGATTAGAACCCAATGTTTCTTTTGCTTAAGGCAGTCAAGTGCACTTAATTCCAGTCCTTGATAGTAATGAATTCAGTGCTGCTGTGGAAATCAGACTTGACGAATTTCACACACAAACCCATGAAATATGGCCATTGGCTACTTCTGACAGGGCATCTGATTCTCATTACCTGTGTTCGGTAGCACTTCACCTTTTTTGGACAATAATGGCCTCTTAACAGTAATGGAAATATTAGAATCTGGTTTATTCTGGCTTGTGTTATCACTACATACAGGGCCACTGGGCACATACATTTTGTAAACACAGGTTTTCCTTTTCAGCTTTAAAAAAACAAACAACCCCAACATCTAAAATTAAAATATTAAAATAATTATGTAGAAATCCACCACAAGATTAAAATTTAAGAAATGAAAAAAGAAAAATCATAGCATTTTTTATTCTGTTGTTATACTATTCAATCATCATGAAGTCTTTGAAAAGAGTTAGATCTCTCTCTCTCTCTGAAAACAGTAATCTAAATTCCATGCAAGTCTTCATGAAGATGATTCTCAATCTTGAAGATTAGATCAGTATTAAAAAGTGTGCCAAAGCTTACAATATGCAGGTACAGCTGGTACATATAGATCAAAAAGAAACTTTTTTTTCCTTGTCTGCAGTTTGTTTTAGATATCAAGCTTAATTTCAGGCCATGGCTACTAGTAGGTGCTTTTCTCACTAATCAAAATAATTGTAACAAAATATCATTCTTGATTTTTAAATTACTGGGTTCATAAAAAGATTGACATCCGATAATATACAAAAAAGTGAATTGAAGCTTTTAAAAGACTTACAATTTTGAGACACAAAAGAAACTGGGAGGTAGACAGATGTTTTGAGGATAAACAGAATGTTTTTGTCTAAGGCATTATGCCACTATATGTTTCGAGCAGTGTAAAGGCTGCTGATTGATCTTATTTCAAATCCAGAGTGCTCGCTGCTCATACTCACGGAAGACTATCAATGCACTTTTGGTCTTTGTGAATCTGACCTTCTCTTCCCCATCTCCTTTTTGCTCTGTTTAGCAATACAGCTAAATGGAAGTGCTATAATAATTTCTGCCCATTGCCTGTAGACAGGAATGTTCTCTTCTTAAACAGTAATAAAATACTATAAAATAGTAGGTATTGGAGTTGGAGATATGTGCTCTTTTGGTGCATATTTTGCAAAGAATGGTAAAAAGACAGACAACATGACCCCAACAATTGCCAGCATATACCCCCAGCCAATCTGGCAGTCTCCTGCATAGTAGATGTCTGAATTCTCACAGAATCTCTTCACAGTAGCAGAGTTGAAACCAAAAGGGTAAACCAAAAGCCCAGAAGCCATTATGAACACTAGAGAGGAGAAAAAAAAAAAAATAGCACAAATGTTATTAACAATCACTTCACTCCTTTGAAAAAAAATAAATCCTTCTTTTAATCAAAGCAAATATGTGTTAGACTAAAATCAGTGAGAAAAGTCATAGCTTAAAACTTGTGATTGTCAGATTAGTTTCCTTTTTATAATTACCTCTTATAAACAGCAGTGTCCTAACAGGGTAGCAAGTTGCCATTGGGATTTTGTTCATGAGAACTCTTGCCCATTACATCACTCCAGAAACGCTGCAATCCAAACTACGTAGCCATTTAAAAAGTAAGATGGTTCTGAGACAAATGGAGTCCAGAGGAGGAGAAATCCTAAGTCTGCAGGTTCCAAACCAGCTTGATTTTCTTCTCAAGAGTATTTTTGTACTTGAGACAAACAATTACTTTGTTCTGCCAAACAAAAACTTTCAATGAAAGAGTTTAAATGTTTTTTGGGGTTTTTTTCAGACTGCTGATTAGGTACTGATAACATTAGAATGTTCTCATTGTCATAACCCCAAATCTCTTTTAAAATCCTGCATTTGATCCAAAGATGGTGAGATGAAAAGTGATACAATCTGTTGTCTTTTTATTTAGCTTCTAGCACTGGAGTCTTTCAGTGTACTTTCTGGATTCTCTGTAAAGTTAGGGGTTAAGTTGAGATCTAAATTATAAAGACCCAAATCACAGAATCACAGAATGTTAGACTTTGGAAGGGACTAGGAAGTATCACTGAAGTTCACTTATTACCTGGTACTGACAGCCTGGGCTCTGAAAACACACAGAAACATAATAGGGCACAGTGTAGACATCTACAGGTTCAGTACGCAAAGGCACAGAGTTCAAGTAGGAATCTCTCCCAGTGAGTTGTCTTTTCCTCCTTCTACCCAGACAGAGGAACAGATTAATCCTATGTATAATGAAAAAATATGCCTAAAATACCAGCAAAGCTTAAGCCACCCCTTGATGTTGGGAAGCCAGACTTGCCTCCTCCAGTAACAAGGTCTGTATTGTCTGCTGGCTTTTAATAGAATTGCACAGATTTTGCAGCCTTTAATGAACACGTTATATTTAAATATCACAGCTTCTGCAATTAATTTAATGAACAGCAGAGCCACTTTTCCAGCTTTGAAAGTAAGAATGCCCAAGGTTTAAATCATGCCTATGATAAAAAGGCATTAAAATGCTCCAAAAATGGTTCTCAGAGCCTGCTCCTGCCTGCCTTGGAAGTCAAAAGGGGCTGAGCTAGGCTGATGGGAAGGGCGATGCTATCCCAGCTGTTGCATTCACCCCTTGTTTGAGAGGACACTAAGAAACCATTTCTTCTTTTCCAGCCTTGCTGCTAATGAAAACCCAGTGGATTTAAAACCTAGAGTGTATTTTAAAATGCACTTTATGTACCAAAAAGATACCACAAAGCCGTCCCTTTTCCTGCCTTCCCACTCTTCCAGGATAGTGTTTTGTTGAAATTCATGGTGGGTTGTTGGTGATTCAAGAAGAGCAAGTAATCAGAGTTAACTGTTATGTTTGAGCTGATAGATAATTCATAGCCAGCAAACATCTAATGAAACATTAGGATTCTAAAACAAACACTACCTACTCTTCTCTGTATTTGTAATTGCTTTCCAGGTAGGGCGTGTGCTTATTACTGCGGTTGTAATATTGGAGTGGTTCAATCTTAAAAATATCCATGAAAAAAAAAGGCCAGCCACTCATTAATGGGTTTTAATTAAAGAAAAAAAACCCCCACACTTTAATAAGCTTGAGGGCTAGATGAAGTAAAGGAGTTTAACACAGCCTGTCAAGTCCCTGAATAATTTGAATTAAACCTTTTCTTCTAGTCTAAATGGAACTGCTGAGTTAAGTTAATCCCTTGTAAAAAACACAAAGAACAAGAAAATGGAAATTAAAAGGAGAGAAACTGGGACAGAAGCAAACTTGTCAATTTTTTTTTCCCTCTAGGATAACCAGTGTATGGGTACAGAGAAACTGGCTGCCAGCAAGTGGAGCTCTCTGAGAGCAAAGTGCTTTCACTGCCCTCACTCCTGCAGCTGCTCTCTTTAAGCCTTTATCAATAAGTCGTCAGTGGTTCCCAAGGAAAGGATACTGTGGCCTTCCCCTCTTCGGAGGCTCAAGGTGTATGAAGGTGATCCTGCAGGAGCTGGTTATGGGAAATATCATCCCCAATGCAGGCATGAGGATGATACTCAACCCACTGCACCTGCTGTAGGTGCCCAAGGCAGAAAAGGAGCTCACAAAGCCTAGCTCTGGGTTCTTACCAGCTGTGCTTCTACATTTGGGCTCTAACATTAATCTAATGTGCAGAAACTGAAGCTACAAAGAAGTCAATTGCATGATGCAGATCTCAACTTCACATGTATGACACCACTAAGAACAGTACAAAATGACAACACAGTGAAAGAGGAGCTAAATTATACAAGCACTCAAAGATCTCACCTCGCAAAGGTCACCCAGCTAAGGGCCAACAGACTTTCTTTGGCCAGTAGCACAGCCTTAGAGCCTTTTCTGACCCTTACATGGCCAGAAAAATTCCCCGAGTACCACCTCTGCAGGCAGAAACATAGGAAGCAACCTTGGAGAACAGCAGGGGAAAAAAAAGGATACTTTTCCTATTGCTCTGCTAAACTTTGAGAATGTTAACCTGCTCAGCTGAGCAACAAACTAAACCATGTCAACCCCCAGACCTGTGCAGGCTGTAGCTCTTGTGGGCTAACACAGCTGGGAAGCAGAACAAGAAGCAGGTCTAAAATTAACATTTCCGTTTGTTCATCTTTTCAAAGCCAAACCAGTCCATGCATCACATCTCATTCAGTGAAAGAACACAATGCAGAACTGGAAGCAATCTTTTTATCATAGAACCCTTTGAAATTTAGCTAATTGTTAAAATTTGCTGGGTTGCTGCCATTATTTCTACCCCTTTTTCTGCTTCACGTATCCATCCATGCATCTGTTTTGGCTGGGTTACACAGGATTATTTTGAAGGCTGTGCTTTACAGTGCCAGTGTTTTGATTACTACTTGGTGCTGATGTTGTGTGCTGTGGTTTAATGGAAGAAGCTCCTTTATTTGAAGGCTAGAAATAATCTGTCACCGTGGAATGTAATGTGTTCACATATCAAACGGGCTAAAAAGTTACCCATGGTTCCGTATCCTCAGGCATGTCACAGAATGACCTCATTATTCTCATTTAGGTGCCCCCTCTCTTACAAAGACTCCAAATATTGAATAGCCCGTTATTATCAGCAGAAGCCAAGCTTTCAGACACGCTGCTAATGACTGCTTAATAGTGCTGCCTGTCAGCAGTGCAGTTAGCTGGGAGAGCACACAAAGAAACAGTGGGGCTCCATTTAGGCTCCTCATAGAGCACTTCTGCCACTGCACGGCTTTCCAACAACAAGCATCACTTTAAAAGGTGTCGGCATACAGTAGTGAGTGCAGCTCACCATTATGTGTGGTGTAATCCTGCTGTCATACAAGATGATGAGAAGCTAGACAATGCATTTGGGGCTGTTCTGTAGCATCAGGCATATGGAGTGTAAGATGCACTTGCTGGTGCCACGGCCAGTTGGAGCTCTTTGTTTAACGTGGCTTGGCCGATCATTTAATTCATCTTAGCTCCTTGGTCTGGTTGAAAACACGCATTTGTTTGTTATCTGACACAGGGTGTTTTTATTGCTAGGTCCCCACCACCTGAGGTCTCACCAGTGAGTCACAGCCGCTGCTGCCTGCAAGACAGTTTAAAGTCAAGTCCATGTCCATTGGTTCAACCGTAAGTCACTTCTGATTTCTGCTTTCTCATCTCCTGCCCTCCCAAACAGTTAGAGTCTCATCCTCATCCTCCTACATCTCCTCTCCTCACTAGTGTCCTACGGCCAGTAAAAACCCTTGGAAGCATTTGCTAGCCATGGCAGGAGCTCTGTGCTGGGCTCCTGCTCTCTTTGCAGGCTCCAAGGCTTAAAAAATGTGTTGTTTTTTGTTTTGTTTTAATTGAGATTCCTGAATCTGCTAATTTCTACACAGAATAACTCTAAGTAATAAGAAATAAGATGTCATTAGTAACAGGAATAAGATGTTAGTATGAAGGAGGACACTCCTTTTTCAGGAAAAAACAGATATTTTGTAGAAAGAGCTGTGAATTACCACCACCAATTCACAACTTCTCCCACAAAACTGAATCAATGCCACTTCTATTTAGGGAAAACAGCATTTTCTGCTGTTTTAAAATCTACTAAACTAAAATTCTTTGTCGTTGCAATGGCTCGTTCATTTCGTTAAGCTGCTGAAGCGCTGTTAAATTATTTAAACTCATCACACACCATTCCCCAGTTTATTTCCAAGCGGACAAGCCAAGGCAGTGCAGTTCTCTAGGACGCGCGCAGAGGGCGCCAGTGCACAACTCTCGTCAACCCCCATCCACCAAAAATGGCTATTTCCATTTCCACTGCTTTTGGCAAGACTGGTGGCAGTTTTTAATGTAAGAAACACAGTCATTGGATTTCTTTTTCTTTTATTTTATTCCTTTTTTTTTTTTTTCCTCTGTATTGTGAGGCAGAAATGTGAAAGCTTGGCTAAGCTTATATGTATCTTCCTACACTGCTTGTCTAAATGGATGGAATTTCTGGTGGATCAGGAAAAAAAAAAGCTATTTCATTGTATTTGTTAATGTTTAGTTGATGCTAGTAGTGATTTTGATCACCAGTAGTAAAATATGCTGTGTGCATCAACTATCTTCCTGAAATTAGCTGCTGCAAGAAGATTAGTTTATCTAAGAAGCTCAATTTGCTGATTTTAGGGGTTTATTATATTCGTGATACCTGTGACAATGACAGATTAATTGCAAGCTTGTGGGACACACCAGACAATCATTAGAATTGGGGATGAATCACAGCCCAGCAACAGTATTATTCCAACCCTATTACAGATTATCACAGTCTTATCTTTCCTTGGAACATTTTTATTGACAGAGCTTAATCTACCAAAGCAGTTTTCACTCATCAAGAAGTTTCCTCTCACATATAATCCATTACCTGCCTCCTTAAAGGTGACAGTTCTTCTTATGTACAATCAGTTGGCTCTGAACAACACATTTCCTCTCAGTTTTACACATTTTATTAATCTAATAACTTTATTAGTCCCTTTTAAGATTTTCTTAATGTTTATGTGATTTTAGTGGTATAATTTAAAATAAGAAAGCAAATGTTCATCTCAAGCCACAGATACCCTGACACAAAGGTAGAAGTTCAGCTAACATTTGAGCAGCAGTGAGAAAATCTTTTGACCACTACCACAGCCAGACCATCATCTCTTGTCCCTGGTCCTTCAGGGGTTCCTGTTGGGTCCTGTACCATATGTTAATCAGTGACATAGACAGTAGGATCAAGTGCACCATCAGCTAGTATGCATATGGCACCAAGCTAAGTGGTATTGTGGATATGCTAGAAGGGTGGGATGTCATCCAGAATGACCTGGACAAGCTGAAGAGGTGGGCAAACTTCATGAGGCAAACAAGATCAAGTGCAGGGACCTGCACCTGGGTCAGAACAATCCTCATTAACAAGACAGGCTGCAGGATGAGAGGAACTGTTTACAGTACAGACTGTAGTGATAAGATGAGGGGCAATGGTTTGAAATTAGAGGAAATTTAGACTGGATGTTAGAAACAAGTGGTGGAACAATGCAACAGGTAGCCCAGGGATGTAGTTGAGGCTGGAGATATTAAAAATCAGGCTCAACAAGGCTCTGAGCAACCTGACCTAGTGGAGGATGTCCTTGCTCACTGCAGGGGGCTTGGACTAGATGACTTTTGGACATCCCTTCCAACCCAAACCATTCTATGATTTGTAGGCAAATATTTCTGAAGCATGCCCGAAGGACTACTACATTTAGGGTATTTTGGACTTAGGTGGCACTAGAAGAAAAAAGTAGAAAAAGCAGGTCCTTGCATGGCTCTTTCATGGTAACCTAAAGGCAATGCTAAGTGATTAGTGATTTCCTTTTGGCTACTTCAGAAAAGGAAGAATTCTCTAGAGTAATTTTGTTGAGAGCTGAAATGCATCTAAAATCAGTAGGCTCATTTTAGATATCAATTAAGTATAAATGAAACAAACAGGAAAGTGACCTGTCAAAGATAAAACAAACCAGACAAAATCCTCCTGTTAGGAAAACAAAACTTTTGAGGTGCAAGGCAAACAGGGACCACTGTTAACTGCCATTTCACTCTGCTGAACTCCTGGCAGGTGCCTGACAGGTACCTGTAGTTCAAACTCTTGAAAGCAGCCCTAGCAATTAATCCCTCCGTGGAAAGCAAAACGGGAGAGCAGGGGAAAGGGATAATAACGCCCATATCCTTGGTATCAGAACACAGCCATCTTCCTTTGTAGTGGAACAAAGAGCTGCAACTTGAAATAATGATGCAGCCACTTCTAACATATTACAGTTTAGCTCTTCTCCTTTGTAAAGAACTATTCCATTGGCTTCGTTTCAGTCCAACATGTTGTGATTTGAAGAGTGTGTATCAGTGCTGGACTGTTGCCAAATAAGTAGATTTATACCAGCTCCTTTATAAATGGTGTAACTCACAAGTTAACACTTAGCAGCTGTAATAGAAATGTGGTTGTAGCGAAGCTGTGTAGCTTGCCAAGCCCCTTTGTTAGCTAACAAAGGAAATGTATTGGTTTGTGCAATGTCTCCAAACTACACTTAAATAGCTGCCTGGGTATGTGACTACAGCTCACAAGCTAAGGAGCTGCCTCAGATATAGTAACTTGAATTTTTATAGATGGATGTATATGCAAAACTACTGTGTGTATAAAGAGCTGGGCAGTGTTTTTCTTTTCAGTTTATTGGGGTTTAGCTGAGGTGCCACAAGAACAGATTAATATAAATAAAACTAATACTGAAATCAGAGTGCTCATGCACACATCTTTTTTAGTACCACTTAAATACCCCATTCCTGTTCTGTTGGCACAACTTGCTCATTCAGACAAGCTTTTATTGCACAAATAGCCTGCTCCAGAATTGTCTGATTATTGTACAGATAGCTGAACCTACCTCACTTATTAACTGAGGGAGGTGGAATCTAACTATCCAGACTTTGGAAAAGAAATGCTCTGAAGCCATGATAGAGGTAATTTGGCTTGGTAATTACTGCATTAGCTGCAAGTTTATTAAGGGCCACCAAAGGAAATGCCATCCCCATGACCTTTGAGGTTGCATTTCACAGCATGTTTTCTACATGAGAACAAATGATGAAACTTCACTATTTCTGCCAAGTGAGTGGTAGCTATGGTGAAGATTTATAGGTGTAATCTGGTAATCTATGGGCCTAATCATGCAGTTATAGAGTTGCATGTCATTTACTCAAGAAGGCTGAAATGATCTAGCACTGTGTGGACTGTAGTGAAGGAGTGCATTTTGTCATCTGCAAGGTTACAAGATGTACAGCCTATTTAGCAGACTGAAAAAGGGACAGACAGGAGCTAATGTTTCTCAACCTAGCAGACTGCTACACAAAATTTCACAGGGCTCAGAGAGCTAAGAAATGGGGACTGTCAGACTCACTCTCATTTGGAAGCCATTAGGATTTTCCTGTTTTGTATTGCTTCACTAATTATATGGATTTTCTATTTAACTTTTTTTTTTGAAACGATGTAAGTCATGCTCACTTCATCTCTTTCAGAAGAGCAAACACAGCAGCAGGCTAATAATATAATATTGACATATTTAAGTGTCGGATCTTTTAGATGAGAGCATCATGTTCAGAATGCCTTGTGCCTGCAATGTGCCTTTTTCCCTTATCTCTGTGTTACATTTTATTCGACAGTTAAGAAGTGCTAATAAAAAGTGCATATGTCAGTTGTTCTATTTTAGGTAAACATAATATGGTGCACATTTCCTAGGCAGAGCACATTGGTTAACTGCTCAGCTCCATTTCTACACAGAAAAAGAAAGAGGGCAAACACTTTGCGTCTCTTCTTAATTAACCTATCCATGCCCAAACCAGTACCTTCCCTGCACACGCAGGGAATGAGATTGATGACTGCAAATTTAAATTAGTGCTTCTTCTTGTGGTCTTTTGGCTAGGGACAAGAGCAGCTTCGACTCACCCTCTGATGCATTCCCTAGCAATGAGCAGCATCAGCCTGGGTCCACTGCAGCTGGAAGCAGTGGGAGGGACACGTTTCTTTGCAGCATATTGTCTCTCCTATGGAGCCAGCTCGCCTGGGAAGGGGAGGTGCTGCCCAGTTGACAGCAGGTCTTGGCTCCTGCTCTGGCTGTCAATTCCAGGTTCTTAAATAGCTATTTAGAGCAGGGGCTGAGGGCCAAAAGACAGGCAGTGATGTGTAGATCACCTGAAATGTCATGATTCGACATGACACATTTCCTCCCTTCTCTTCTCCACCTGCTCACCTCACAGGTCTCTTTTAAATCAATCTTTTCACCTCTCCCAAGACTCACAATTTAAGCAGAGCAGACACTCATGAAAACAGATTTATAATGAAGCTGGTGGCCGTTAAATACTGGCCTTACGTCAGAGGTGACCTTATTGTAAAGCCTTGTACACCGAATTTATTTTGACTTTGCACATTCTATACCTTGTCTCCCACATCACAGAGAAGCAGGATGTGGCAGGCCAGTCAGTGGTGGCAGGAGGCCCGATGCCTGAGAATAATGCCCACGTCTCACTTGGTTACAGTTGCACTTCACATCCCAGCAGTCCTCAAGCCTCAGGGATATTGCATTCATTACCTCTTTCAGAGACATGCATTTTACATAAATGGCTGAAAGGTGATTAGAATCCCTGGCAGAACAGCGTTTTATCTGGAATGCAACCATGAAAAATATGTGCCTAAAACAAAAAAGGTATCCCACATCCTTCTACTAATTGATTTAAGCTACAGAGACCAGCTTCAGTTTTACTAGGGCACTGGAATTACCAGTGAGACACAAATTGCACGTTTTCATATCTCCCAATAAAACCTCCTTGACAGGGGGTCAAAACCAGAGTTTTCTGTTTCTCACATGTCCTAGTCCTGTGAATGTCATCACTCAGCAGAAGCACACATATGCTGCCACCTGACCATAAAAAACAGTCCAGTAACCACCCTCATTTCACGCTGCTGATTCCAGTCCACCATAAATCAGCCACACCACAAGTAATGTTGGAAATTACTCTGTTTCTGAGCTCCCCTCTCTTTACAGCCCAGGTGCCACGCAACTGTGACCATATGGTAGACTGCGTCCTGCTGAAGTGGGTTATAGCAGCACCTCCAGCAGTAAATGCTGCCTGAGCACTTGGAAGCTTTTTCATGCTGCAGACTGGAAAAGTGTAGCTTGCATTCATGCAGTGGCTTTCCTAACAGTTAAAAATACTATCAAAGGAACCAGCTCTGGCTTAAGACAGATGCTCTGCAGGTAGAAAATGGGACAGCAATCACTAATTCACTGAAAGCTGCCTGGAAACGCAGCAGGTCATCCCAGGGCTGATCCTTGGCCAGCATAGCTGTCCTCCCTCACTCAGGGCACTCTCTCTCTACCATCCAGCTCTTTGTTCCTGAGCGGAGGTTGCTTGTGCAGATTGCTGGCAGTGCAAAGGAAATAGTGCAGCACAGCTAACATTTTGACTTCACCCATCCTTGACCTCTGTGTTCCTTAGCCAAGTCTTACACAGCAACTTTCAGGAATGTGTCCTCTTAAAGCTTGTGGTCATAACAGTACCAGACTGGCCATGCTGGTCAAGCCACACACTCAATTAGCAGCAGACAGGTCTGCTTTCAAGAATCACCAGGTACATATCACAGAAGAGTTTCATTTAGTCCAAGGCTACTGGAAGAAAAGAGTCAAAACTCACCTGGTGTCTTATTGCCACCACACTGACAGTCTGCCAGCAGGAAGGACCAGGGGTGATCCTCACCTTCTGTTGTGGACAATGTTCACAGACACCTGAGCAACTCATGGCTGCAGTGATCCCTGTCAACTGCACGGGTTTGCCATTCTAGCACATTTCAAAAGGCAGGGTTTGGCTCATGTTCCTTCTCTGCTGCATAGGGCAAGAAACTCCTCACTGACTGATGTTGTCTTCGACTTCCAACTCAAGAACATACATCTGTAACTTCAGGCCACAGTGAACCAAAACTAATTGAGTTCTGAGGCAGAGCTACTTAGGTTAGGAAAAGAATGTAAAATAGAAATGCCCAAAATTATTAAGTGAATGAAAGTGATTTGAGATATCTGATCATTTTTATCAGGCTGGCCCAGCTGCTCCATTTCCCTTCTCACTCATACCAAAAGGCCCACACTTCCTCCTTCATTAATGCCTTTGAAGGATTTAATGAGTTACTTCATCAGGTTAATAAATCCCTTCTATACCTTTATTACGCTTTGATACAATTATTCAAGTGGTGCAGCTAACAAATGATCATAATTTATATTTCTTGAACAGCATAGCTTAGTTAACATACGTGGACCATGAAATACAAAAAAATTCCATAAATAACCTATGGAGACAACGGAATGTCTTTGTGGGGGAGGGGCTTTTCTAGCTCCAGTTAAGGCAGCATTGCAAATCCTCTGTCTTGTGCAAGAAACTTCAGGCAAGTGCTAAAGAGGACTGCAGGAGGTCAGTGCCTCCTAGCAATGTTCTGCTTCCCACTGAGTGCTTAGGAGGGAGATGAGCTGCTGCGAGGACGTGTACCATGTCTTAAAATGCATCAGGAGGGACATAACCCACATTTATTTGTTCCAGCATTTTATCAGGTTTAAAGCCCAGCTTCATAAAGGCCATTCCATTTCCGGAGGTGAAGATATTTGGCTAATTTTGACAAGGGGCAGTGACACCATCAGAAAATGACATTCTCTTCTAGAAATTATTTTAAAACTAAATTGAATTGGCTGCCAGGCCATTTGTTTTGGTTTTTTTTTTCCCGTGGCATCACAGTAAACGACATCATCAACAGAATAACCTTAGGGGTAAGGGGGCTTTCAGAATCTCCACCTTCGAATGGCCAGCAGTAGTGCAGCTTCCTATTACCAGAGTAATAATATTTATGGTAGGTAGACTGCGAGAATGGAATCATACCATTTATTTACTTATACTTGATAGCCACTTCTGGCAAGAACAAATTTCCCATTAATCACCACCTTATCTCTGTAAGAAACAGTTACTCTCAAGGACATCTGTATTATTCCCTTTGTTTTATTAATACAAAGAAAAGTGCTGCTCCTTGGCACCGAACTTTATTTATTTCCAGAGGTTTCTTTTTTCAGGGGAGCTGAATTGCTTAAATAAAACAAACGTTGATCTTTCCTAAAGCCTAAACTACTGAAGGACTCCAGCCACAGCCAGGGACATGTGGATTGGAAATTTCTTTGGATATATTTTAATGGTAAAAGCTCTCAAATCAGTCTCTCTTTTCTCTTAATCTACTGAAACTCCAGTTATGAATTCTTGAGTTCCTCCTGGGAGTGCAGAAGACCTTGGTAACATGTGAGAATGCCAGGAAAGTGGTGCCCTCTCATCCAAGGGTAAGGGGAGTGAAGCCAATTTCTGAGCTCAAATCTTGTGATACAAAAATGCCTATTTCTCTTCCTTTTCACATAGTCTTTAGATAGCATTTTGAAAATTACACATTATATCCAGCTCCAGGCTGATCTGTTCGTCTATTTTTTCAAGAGCACTGCATCATATATTTTAATTTTTTAAAAAGAAATCAATACAGGCCCAGCAGGAGCAAGTATCAGCCAGGCAGATTCTCATTCATGTGAGGAAAGCATTAGTGGAAAGACTTCCAGAAGGTGAAATTTGTGAAAGTTTCTCCCCATCAGTGGGTCTGGTTCTGTTCAGTTTCCTAAAGCGAAAGATGGTGACAGATGAGCACAAGTCTTGGGGCAGCTTGCAAGGACCAGACCTTTTCCTGCTAGCAGTGACTAACTTCTGTGCAATCTGCTTTGAAATGACGGAGTCACAGTTTCCCATTTCCTTTCATTCTGGCTCCAAGCACCACGCAGAGCTGGGGGCAGCAGGGCCACTCGAGCCTTGTGGTTGCAGGGGAGATGCAAGCAGCATTTAATGGCTGCTTTCCCGAGCAGCCTCCTCTCAGCTCTGTCAGGGTGAGCAGTAAGTGTTGGCAGCAGGAACTGGCCATGCTCCTGTGGTTTAGACAGAGCAAAGAAAAAGACTCTGCTGCCAGCCAGCCCTGTACCCCTTTCCATCTGTCTCAACCCAGGACACAGAACACAACCTCCACATGGGTTGTCCTAATCCAGCCTGTGGGCCTGAGTTTCCTTTCCATTGAAAGCAGAGCCTGAAGATGGAGGAAAGGTGTTCTGGGGTGTTGGGGACACAAACACAGGCTGCAGATCATTAACAGCTTAGAGTCAGCCAGGGCAGCTGCCCAGAGCTGGCTACAGGTGTATCCCATACCATAAATGTCACCTTCACTATAAAGGGGGGAGTCTGGAGGTTCTTCCTTTTTCTTGCCATCCTCGGAGGGGGTGAGTCATTATTCTGCTCCTGTGGACTGCTTTCCTGTTTGTCGTGATCACCTGGGCTCACTTCGTATTCTTTATACTGCTGTTGGGTTTAGTTTTGCTGTTTTATTGAATCTGTTTTCATTTCAACCCTTCTCTCTTTTTCCTGCTCCCTGTTCTCAGCTGGGGAGGGGTCATCAGGTGATAGAGCAACTGCTAGAATTTAGCCCTGGATACAGGCTAAAAGTGGACAAAAGGAAAGGAAGAAATTAAAAAGAAAGGCTGTGATGGCCCCTCTTCAAAAGCTTGGCAGGAAGGAGACAGACCCTGCTGCCTGAAAGCAAATAATGTCTCTTGCAATAGGGCAGGCAAGCTTTATGCAGTAGCAAAATGAGGTGCTTATGCTAGTGGAAAGGGAACCTATTCATTTTAATATGCTGTTTAACCAGGTGTCCAATAGCATACAATGGTGAGATGCTTGTCTGGATGGGATGAGCCACCCAGGTGGCTCAGATGAACTCACAGGCATGCCTGCCTCCTAAAATCAAGCACTTCTGTCACAGCAATTACTCTGGAGTATGTCAAATATGATTTAACCAGTAATTCACTTGCAAAGTGAAAGCTGTGCTTTCAAATACAGTAAAGGACTACCCTCTGTTCTGCCTCTGTACCATTGCTGGATTCCAGCTATGTTGCCTTGTCAGGGATGCTGCCCAGCACAACTGTCCTATATGAAATGTTAGGAGTGGACTGGGTTGGCTGAGCGAGGAGAGCAGAGGGAGCCCAGCAAACCCTCCAGTGAATCCGTACTGGTTTGGCAGGTTACAATGGATCGATGTGTGTCAGTGGGGTGTAGGGATGCTGTTGGGAGAAACGGCAGCCTTGCAGATGGGTTTCTCTGACTCCAGCAGGTGAAAAGAGCCCAGCCTCAGGCACCCGTGCTCAGCTGTGCCTGCCCAGTGCCTCCCACCCTGCTGAGAGCTGAGACCCCTTTTGCTGCAGGCTCCAGAACTGAGACTGCTGGCCCCACAACACAGCAATGAGAAATGCCTCAGGCAGGGCTGGTTACTTCATGACAGAGGCTTCTTTGAGGGATGACAAAAATAACCCCACAGAGTTTCCATTTTCCTGCATTTAAATGTTTCAGTTAATAACATTTATGGGGCAGTAGAGAAAAATCAACTTAAATACATCATTTGTCATCTCAGGATAGTGAATTGCACCATTACTGCACAAGATACAGAGAAATGTGTCTAATAAACAGTATATTTTGCACAATTTACTTTGCATTTTCCATATCCTGCCACAAGCACAGGACAGCAAGGCTGCTTAATGATCATAATATATGTGTAGAAAGAGCAGTTCCCTGAGGACTCCTGATTAATCAGGGAAATACTCATTTCTTCTCGCAGCAGTGATGTGCATCTAGGCAGGGCATGTGATGAACCCCAAGTGCACACAGCAGCCATCAGGGGCCAAGAGTTTCCATACATTTAACTGACTTTCCCTCTAGGAGAAGAGCACGTTGTAGCACAGCAGCAGGACTCAGCAGCACTTGTTCTGTCTTAACTCCTGTAGGGTTTTGCTGACAAAGGCATTAAGAGGCCCCACATTCATTTTAGAGCCCAGAAATGCACAAGAGTCAGCTTCCAAATGAAGACATCCCTGCTGCTTGCTTAGACAGTCTGCTCTGGAGAAGACATAAGGTCTTGGTGTGATTGCTGTGAGGGACTTGGGAACAAGTTAGACAATTTGCAAGATTTTTCACCAGCTGAATGAAATCCCAGCCTGTGCTTTTAGTGCCTGACAAACACTGCGTGCCCACTGCCTGCAGTCCTCCCTGCTCATCAGAGTCATATTAATTTTGTGGTTTGGCACAGTTGTCTTCAGCTAGAAGTTTGCAACCTGGTGTTTGCTAGTAATGATGTGCCACCCCTGTGCTGTACTTGTAGTTCTCTAGTGTTCATTTTCAAATCAGCCACGGAAAGGATGAGCTGACAGCAGATGTGTCATACTCTGTGCCTTTGGAGCTCAGCTGTGGAAATATCTTTGTCAGACAAATGAATTCCAGGTCAGTGGGATAAACAGATGCAATAAAATACTTGTATGTAGAAGAAAGCCATACAAAAAAAAAATGTGACCAGGCAGCTCTTCAAGGAAATTGCCATGTAGAGCTCCAACTCTGAGGCTTACCTCAGGCTTTTGCATAACATGATAGTTAGTACTTTAAGTCGGAGAAAATGTGATGGGAGCTTTTGATTATTTTTTTTTTCCCACTTGCTTTTTCAATTTTGTGGGATCAGCAGAAAGTGAAGGCAACCAAAGCTGAATTAATGCGGTGCTTCTGACTCCACCATTGCCTGAACACACAGCAGGGGTTGTCTGGTGGAGAGAGCAGTATGTGTTACTCTCTTGTGGGCATCCTCAAATTGCCAGAAAATGTGAAGTTTTGACTTGTTTTCAGCATAACATAAGAAAGAAGAAAACCAGAAATAAGGGGGAAGGCTGAAACATAATCAGAAAACAGTAGTTATTTAGCTTGGCTAATGACTTATTAATGCATGACAGTGAGGCACTCAGAAGTACACAGTCATTTAAAAATGCTCTTCCACTCAAACCAGGATTATTTACAGGAAGCAACATTTGAAGAACTAGAATGAAATCCTGCCTGTACTGAGTCAACAGAAACGTTGCTACTGACCTCATTAGGCCCCAGATATCTACAAAGAACCACAATTCTCCAGCAGTATGACTAGCAGATTAACATTCAACAGCACCAGTTTATCTTTCCCTACAGAATACGTTGGGTTTATGCAGCCAGCCTAAAAACTTTGCTCCGTGAGTTTGTGTTTCAGTGCAAACCAGATTCCATGCTCCTTTTCAGGCTCTTTGCCCAACATTACCATTCCCATTTGTCTTAAGCAACTTCTTGCCTCCTTGTCCCATAATCTGCTTTCTCAGCAGCAATTTTAAGGCATTCCAGGCTATGGAAGACCAATAAAATAGCACTGTGATCATAAAGAACAGGCTCCTTTAACCCTGTCCTTCAGAAGCCCATAAGCATTCGCAGTACTTCAGCAGCTCACCATACGCTTTTGTGAAGGAACATTTTGCACCTGCCACCCTAATGCAGGAAAAATGCCAGCTTTGCAGGAGAAAACATTAACTAATTTACACAAAGCCTTAGGTGGTCTATTAGCCCTGCATAAAAACAAGGACATGTAATTACTGGATCCACAGACAGAATTAAATTTGATTGACTACAAAGAAGCAATGAGTGGAGCAATTAACAACAAAGCCCTAGTAAACTCCTCTGATCTGGAACCCACAGCCTAGGTGAAGGATGCTGACTGCACAACGTCTGCCTCTGCCGTCCTGAGAGACATGTCCACACCAAGCCCTGAACCCAACACAAACAGGTAAGCTCCTGTCAACAGCTCTGCTCAGCTGTCTGCTGGACTGATGTGGACGGGGTAAGAAATAAAGTCTTCTAGCATCCTTAATTTTGTCAAATTGCTCTTTTTGGATGTGGATAGCAGCCACCCAAGGTGGCTGATACCGTTTTGGAGCCCTTACTGGAGCATCACGTGCCCAGTCAGGGAGCACAGCAGATGCTGTGCTGCAAGTGTGATGGAATAGCTGCTCCACAAGCTTCAATAGATAACAGTTCATTAATAGTTCATTAAGATAATTGCGACTGGTCAGAGTCACAGGTGCAGAGTTAAGTTTGGGATGGCAAAACCCATCCAGAAGAGAAGCATCTCCCCTTTCTAGCTCCCCAGCCACGTGGGTTAATTGCAAGTATGTTGCCAGTGCCTGCAGGAAGGCTGGAACCTGGAGTGTTTTCTGTCACAGCTTCTGTCCGCAGCTTTGATTTAATGCCCTCTATGAGCAATTGCATCTCAGTGCTTGTAATAAGGAAGTGTCATAAAAGTACCTGCTGCTGGTCCAACATCTTTTGGCTTTGACAGTTCAAATTTACAGCTTTAATTCAGGAGCCTGGAAGCCTGCTATTCAGTGCAGAGTGAAAGGCTGGAGGAACAGTATTTCATGAAATGTTCACCTGTGTTTGGTGACCCACGGAGGACAGCACCACTCAGACCGTGTGAAATGACTTGCAGACAGATCTCTGGTTTGGATTGTCCAGTGGCAAGCTACAAAGTCCTGGTTAAACCCCGTGTGCCCAGATGGCATGGCATGGTTTACCTCTGTGTAACACGGAGTTGAACTTTCAGCAGCTTAATTGAAGGAATTCTCAGCTGGGTTCTTTCAGCTCTTTATAGGATCCTTTCAAGCTTGATTTGTTGTGTGCACAAGCAGGAGGAGGAAAGTGCCCTTCAGAGCACATGTGTTCTTGCTAGTCCTGACGGCCAGGTGAGGCAGGCAGCTCACTACATGGACACAGTGACAGCAGCCTCGGTCCTGCTTTCTGCAGGAGTCACAGTGTGTTCCTCAAAACCAGCAAAAGTGAAACCCAGAGCTAAGTGTGCCCGGAAGAAAGGCACCAACACAGAAAAACCACTTGGGAGACTCTGGACAAAAGAGCCAAGGGATTCCCTTTGGGAAGAGGCGAGCTGTGGAGCTGTGCGTGTGACTGTCCAGCACGGGACAATCTCACCCTGCTGAGCACAGCAGGAACTGAGTAGGGAAGCTTTAAGCAGAGGTGAAGGGAGGCAGCACCCCAGCCATTGTGTAGTGGGACCGCTCCCCTGTCGTGGTGTGGGGAGGCCAAGTTTGACACTTCTGCTCCTTTTGCAATCCAATTTAAGTCCCAGGTTTCTGTTAGTGCTGTGTTCCCAGGGGTCACGTTTGGGGCTGTTACAAAGCGCAGGCTCACTAGCATTGCAAACGGCCCCAGCCTGTGCTGTGCATGCAGCTGTTTAATGAGGCCTGCTGTCATTACAGCAAAATGACTCAAGGACTTTCTTAAAAAAGCCTCTTATTTATAGTGTCATAGATTACCTTAATGCCTTTTTACTGGGAGGTGCTTTGAAATACTGCACAAACATTACAAGACGGTCCTCAAATAGCGTGAATTTAAACTGGATCTAGCAAGGGAAACATAAATATTGGATGGAAGAGAAAGCATTTGTTGAAATTTGCTGGAATCTTCAGCAGAATGTTTTTATGATGAGCATCCATTTCTGAGTTGGAGTTTTAACTGTGTATCTTGCACATGGGAGTCAGTACAAGTGCATGTCTTGAAACAAGTTCCTGATGGACACATCTATTTGTGTAGAAGTGTAAAGATTAGCACAAATTTTCTCCTACCAGTGAAGCTACCTAAAACCCAACATTACAAAGCATTCATCCATGATAACTCAGAAAGCAAGAGTTACATTTTCCAGGCAGTGTCTTAGTTTTCAAAGGGAATGCTAAAAGGCTGCGCTGATATCCAGTCTCCTTCAAAGCTCTGCATAACTCTGGCTAAAATCTCTCACCTGTACCACCTCACTGAAGTTTTCCTTCAGACATTCATATATTTTTCTCTTTGCTGTTAGCTTTATTCCTGCTGCTACCCCACAACTTACCCAGAATTAACGCTGACTTCTAGTAGCACATCCAGCTCCTTCCATCCTCTCAATCATATTTTGATGGCAATCTTTTTTTTTTTTTTTCATATCATGTCCTTTTTTCCTTTTAATTTGTGCTTTAATCTGTAGTGGAGAGGTGGAAAATATGACTTGTACCAACTTCTATGTGTGTGTTAACTGGCTTCCTCTTGCCAGATAAACAGAGGCCAGAAAAGCGCTCCATGAACTGTAGCTACAGATCCCTGCTTGAACAAGAGAAATATCTGAAGTGCCTATCTGGTGAATAAAGGAGATATTCAGGCCATGCTGATTTAAACCTGGCCAACTCCTCATGTTCTTGCAGTGGCTAATTACAGGTGGAGTCTTAAATGGAAATGTATTAATCAGAGTAGGATCTGCAGCCAGCACCCTTCCCATCAAAACTCAAAGAGCAGCAAGGAAATGAAGTGGCAATGGCAGGGCTTCCATTTAGCCTCCAAATCTTTTTCTCTTAGGAATCCACATTTTAATGAAATTTATATGCTTTTTAATGTAGGAGACATTTTGATCGTCTTAAACACAGCCTTTAATTAAACATTCTGTAATTATACTTCTTGCTTTATCTATGTAAAATGTCAAGGAATTAGATCAAGCCTTATTCCTCCAGGTTAAGCCCCACTTTAACTCAAAGCCATGCAGGGAAGACAGTGTCTAACAGCAGGTTTTAGGAAGCAGTCACAGAGCAGAAAGTTGTCCCTATACCAGAAAGCCCCCATGGGCCAGAGCAGAGGAAAGCCCAGGGCATATCAGCCATGTCAAGGCTGGTGGACTGGATCTGCTCTCTGCCAGCAGCCCGAGCATCTCTTGGGCTGCCTTGGTTGGGAAATCTTGCTTTTCTTGACTACTTAGTCATTTAGCTTTTCCTCATGGGATGTGGCATTTGTGAGCCATAGATTATACTTTAACATGGAAAGAAATTTGGAAAACACACAGAGGACATGAGTATATTTGGGTTTGAATGTCTTCATTCTCACCTGCCAACACAGCATCCTAGCAAAAGAGGTTTAAAATAATAACTTAAATGAATTTCTGGAGGGTCTGGCTCCTGTCTTACGGACAGATCTGTGCCACACTCCCCTTTACTCCCCTTTGTTTGCTACATCTGTGAAGCAGCCATTATTTTTCCATGGTGTAAGTGCTCTCATTTCTGTTGCTTTCCCTGCCACACAGTCCCATGTTCATTCCTCTTTCAAAAATTTCAAGAAAGAGAAGCAATTTGTAAGGATGACAAGAAAATGGCTTCTCATTTATGTCCGGCACAGCAATCTGTGACACGGGCTCTGGTGAAATCCACAAATCCTAATTCCCACTGAGTTTCAAGCAGTCCAGATTAGAGACAGGGGGAAAAAAAAAAGACCAAAACACATCGACCAGTTTGATCATAATGATTCTAATTTGGCACAGGTTAATTGAGAAGTCAGATTTCCTGCTATCACTTCTGGAGAGGAGGGAGATAAGTGAACGCAATGACTCTTTATCAACAATATGGGGACTTCATTTAAAGAGAGAGCATTAGGTTACAGGCTAGAAGATTAGTAGCAATCAGACTGCTCTCAGAAAAGAAAATGCACTGGGTAATAAAGATAGAAGGCATGGAGCTGGATGCATAGAAATGAGGCTTGATGCCAAATATTGCTGGTCAAATCTCAGCTATCTGTCAAGTTGGCACTGATCGCTGCTGAATGCCGAATTATTATTACTCACCTGTGATCAGGTCATTTACCAGTCTCAAGACCATGGCTTCTCCCACCCATTCCATTTGTTAATAGCATTTTNTCCATTTTTTAAAAGCATTTTAAAAAAAAAAAAAAAAAAAAAAAAAAGCAAGCCCATGTAATGTCTCTCTGAGATCCTTGTGTAACAGTGCATAATAGGATATGAAAGATATTTGCTTTTTCCTCATCACCCCTAAGAAGATATCAGCTGTTATTCTATTCCTAAGCCACAGCCCCATAAATCTGAGTGCAGTTGTGCATTTAAAGGTGGCAGCCTTATTTTCCCTTTTTCTTTGTGTGCCATGTGTTCCCCATACCAGAAAGTGCCTGTTTTGTTGCAAGTGTCAAAAGGAGAATTTAAAGGGATGCTAGAGGATCATAAAGACTCCTCTCTATCCAATCCCAGGCATGCATTCTCCTTATTGTTCCGCTGACTAAAGAATTAGAAACTATTAATATTGTCTCTGCTGGCAGGTCAGAAAAATACTTATTCTGTAGCCAAGCAGATTAATCCAAAGGGGAAAATAACCCCGCAAAGCCCTGCAAAAGCTGCCTGTCTAACCAATCCATTTCCTAAACCCAGCTGTTTTCAATCTGTTTAAGTGTTAATCTCACCATATTTCTTTTTATGCCTCCTGAAATGATTTCAACGTGTATTGAACTATTAGGGAATTCACATCATTACTGCAGTTACTCTTTATGAAGGAATCTTTTGAACAAAACCCCTATCTGCATGCTCACATTAATTATCAAGGCATGTTAGGACCTCTTGCCATTAGCTTTTTTGATGGGCTCTGGCTACTACCCCAGCTTTGGCTACTCCTTTCAAAGAAACTTTGAGTGGAACCAAAGGCACTGTGATGCTAGGTGAGTTATAAATTAAATGGTCATGTTCTTTCTTGACAAGAGCCTGAATAAACAGAGATTTAGGCTTCAAAGACAATGATTGAAGGGTTTGCTTTAAGGAAGACACAGAGCACTTCTCTCCTCTGCACAAGGGCAGGGAATTTCTGATTCCTGGAACCTTCCTTTGAGAGCTGATTTGAGCAGAACACTTCTGCTACAAAACAGTTATTATGAAATTACACCAAACTGCTTGAGGTTCCCAGACAGACCAGGAGCAGTGGGCAGAGGCTGAGGTTTGAGCTGGTGGTGAATATGTAGAATGGGTTTGTAAGTGAAAGAACTGGAATCCAGTCTTTAATATTTACTGCAGCAAACCCTGGCAAATTATGAAATGTAGTTATAGTTAACTGTTCTTCCTGAAAAACAGGCTGATTTTTCTCCCCTTACACACTCTCACATCTTGTTGTGGCATGACTTTGGTCTCTCTCCTGTGATAAAGAGCTGGCTTGAAATACGACAGCTAGGCTGTGAGGTTTAAGCCAAGACAGGTGGTGATGGGCTCTGCTATCTGGGCTCACTGTCTGAGGAGTAATGGCTTGTGAAAGGAAGGTTACAAATAAGGTCAGGAAGGAGCTCATGAAGCCTTGCATTTCATGTCAAGGATTTTAAAGGTTATAGGAGGGCTGCAAAAACTTTCCTCTGGGGCTGCTGGCTGACAGATCAGTGTCATGATTATAACCTGATTTTGATAAATCATGTTGATCTACCATTTGCAAAAGGCTTTACGAGACTCTTGATGAGTCTTGTTCCCTGTGAAATATGAGGTCAAATCCACAGAGGAAAAAAAAAAATGGCAGCTTACAGCACACTTACTGCACAGGAGCTGGCCCATACCACCTAAGAGCAGAACCTTCACCCTGGGGAGCTGCCCAGCCTTAAAGTGCCTCGCTTTGGGGAGCATCTTTGGTTTTGTGAATCTTCACAGACATTCCAGTTCCCTGAGGGCCATTTAGCCCCTGAATCCTTAGGTGAAGTCCCTTTGCCTACCAAGCAGGCAGTAGATTTTGTCTGTGGGAACTGGCTGGTTGCTGTGCTTACCCACACAGGGAGAGGGGTTTCTCGTGGGGCTTAAGGATGCCTCTTTTATAAGTTTGGTAGGAAACGAGAGGAATCAGTTTAAAATTAAAATGAGGATTTTTCAACGTGTTCTTAATATTTATAAGGCTCCTTTTGCCTTACAGACAAATCCTCAAAGGGAAGATGGAAAGCTGCTCATCCTTATTCCTTGTGCCTTTAGTTCAGCTTCTCATTGTTTATACTACTCTAAGCAAAACAACGGTTCTGGAAATGCAGTCATTTACTAAATGCAGCCTACTAAGCCTCTGACAGCAGAGATATGTCCTGCTATGTTTGTTCCTTTGTTGTTGCTATGGCATTACCACACATTTTTCCATGTAGGAAAGGAAATCCCATGGAGACCAGATAATAAAGGCTTGGATTTCCAGGGCACAGTGTCCGTCTAGCCTCTTGACCTGTTCAACACCCTCTTTCACCAACCCTGCATTCAATGAATCCAAATAAACAGGCAGCCATCAAAGGAAATGTTTTAAAAGACTGCTCCTGGTTAGCCTTGATGAAATATACATTGGGAAACCTGCATTTTAATCACATTGGGAGTTCTGCATTCAAAAATGGTTTGGTTTAACTGCATCAGACTTGTCATTCAGGGACGTTTCCTTCCGTAGAGTGCCTGCATTTAAAAGTCAGGGTAACCAAACCTAAACACGTTTCCCAGGAGGCTGTAATGAACCAGACAAGCGTCTCAGGTGCTCCATGTCTGACCTCTGTGCTTCACAAGGTGTATCTGCAAGAGGCTGAGGTGCTGCATGTTTATACATCACCAGTTCACAACTGGCTGTCCTGAGCTTTCATCAAAAGATCACCACTGTGTGGTGCTGCTTGGGACAACCTTGGCTTAGACTCTCCACTTGGTTTGATACAGATCACAGGATGTCAGGGGTTGGAACGGACCCAAAGATATCATTGGGTCCAACCCCCTGCCAGAGCAGGACCAGACAATCTAGCTCAGGTCACACAGAAACACATCCAGACAGACCTTGAAAGGCTCCAGAGGAGACTCCACAGCTTCTCTGGGGAGCCTGTTCCAGCGCTCTGTGATCTTTACAGTAAAGAAGTTCCCCCTTGTGTTGAGGTGGAACCTCCTGTGCTGCAGCTTACATCCATTGCTCTTTGTCGCACCACAGGGAGCAAGTGAGCAGAGCCTGTCCCCTCCCTCCTGACCCCAGCCTTCAGATATTTATAAACATTTATTAAATCCCCTCTCAGTCTTCTCTTCTCCAGACTAAACATCCCCAGGTCCCTCAGCCTCTCCTCATCAGGCAGCGCTCCAGTCCTCTAATCACCCTTGTAACCTACTCTGCTGGACCTTCTCCAGCAGATCCCTGTCCCTCTTAAACTGGGGATGACAAGGGTAAATCCTGTGTCCTAGCCTGCCTGCTCTGCCTAAAGCCTCTGATCATTCCAGGTTGCACACCCTTTGGGCCTCATTTTATCTTAGAAATAGCTATTTCATGCTGCTACCTGAAGCTATCCTTTGCATATCAGTTAAAATTGATGTGTTAATACAAGAGCACGAAATAGTCTGGAAGGTTAATCCTATGTGATTTTTCACGCAGCTCAGTGTAGGAAGTACACTCAGTGCCATCAGTCTTCGACTCGTTTTAATGTATATCCAGCTATAATTGTAGAAAGTGTCACCTGTTGATGTAGCTATTAGGGATGAATGTACAGTTCATAACTGACTAAAGAGCAAGTGTCTCAGACTCAGAGTTGCTCTGATGTAAAATGGCATGCAGTATTTTTGGGCCAAGCTTTTTGGGCTTCATTTGTCATCTGTCTTCTAGTGCTGTCACTTCTGTTTAGCATAATTCAAAGGCAGTGGCCTGGCCATCCAGGCATATTAACACTGCCTTCTATCCTCTCATCTTTCAAACTCACATAGCCACATTGCATATAGGATACTGCAGCCAGAAGACACAGCCAGCCAATGCAGGGAATTCTGCCACAGGCAACATCCAGCTTGTGGCCTTCCAAATTCTTCAGACAACGCAGGAAAGCAAACAGCAGCCTTACAGACTTAATGGGCTTTTAATGGATTTGATGGATTCTGCATCAGCAGTTTCTAACAGAACATCTAAAGAGGAAAAATTTCCTTTCCATAGCAATTCCGAGGAGGACGTGAACCGAAAGTGCATAGGCTCCTATTTGCAACACTTTGATGCTGTGCAAGAAACCTCTATGGCAAGACTCAAAGTCATTGTCTCTTCTGAAAAGTCATTGAGTTTTCAGAGGACGGTAACTGAGCTGTGTCTGTGCTAGGGGCTTGCCACATCCTACAGCAGCCAAGAGTGGCAAAAGGTATCCGTACCCCATGACGTCTGTGACCTCTTGATGAGGGCCATTTAATTCCACTTCGTGGTGCTGGTGAAGAGGAAGCACAGAAAGTAGGGCTAGAAGCCTACTCCCATGCCCAGAGGGAGGCTGTGGCTTTGCATGGGGGTTGTTCTGCAGTTATCAAAAAGAAGACAAAGCCTGCAATTCCTTTGTTGAATCCAGCTAGGCATCACTAGTAATGCATTCCTCCCAGTCACATATCCCTGGCTTTGTTATTTTTTTTGCATAATCTTTAACTTCAACTATTGATAAATAAATTGGTTTACAAACCAGAGAGTAAATCACCATTCAGTGCTGAGCTACTATTGTGCCTCTTATTTGTAAGGCAGCTTTTCCAGCTTGTTTTTTAATCAGTTTGGCTTGACATTTTGTTTCCCTGCTCTTATTCATGAGCTGTATCTTATGAGTGGATTATGTAAAATAGTTTAATTCCAGTTGTTGCAATTTCTCAGATGCCATCACACAAAAGCTTGCTTTGAGTAGAACACTCGGGTCCAGATTTTGTTCTCAGTTGTGCTGATACAAACGAGATCATCATCCACTGAGATCAAAGGGGCCTTCCCTCAGATTTACAACCCTTAGGAGCATTTAGGAAAAAAAATCCCAGCAATGCTCTTCCCAGAGTCAGCAAAGGCACAACACTACCTCTCAGCAGCACATTTCACAGAGGAGGTTAACCCACTTAGCCAGTGTCCTCAGCTCAGTAGCTGAACCTGGGAATTGCTGTGGCAAGGAATTATCAACTGCTTTCAGCTGTGGCTTGACTGCTTTAGTTAGAGTATGCCAGAAGCATGGACTGATGTGTTTTAGCACCTGTGCCTTCTAAGATTTTGGATGCGTTCAGGCACTTGCAAGTAACTTAAACCTTGGCGGCTAATTAAAGCAAGTGTATTAATCCCCTCTTGATGGCCCTTTTCTGTGAGAGCAGCCTACCTACTACTGTGGCAGACCAACAGTTTTAAGTCTTTGCATGTGAAAACTACCTTCAGATGCCAGCAATCTCACCAATTATTACTCTCCATTTCACAGGTTTCTCTGGTCTCTCAGTGTCTGACTTCACACCTGAGTGTGGAACAGAGAAAGTGTGAAAACAAGATCTGTGTTGCTAAGGAATATTTGGGGTGTGTGTTTGCTGTCTGTCTCCCTATACTAAATGATAGTTCACTTCTCAGGACAGAGCATGTGATGTGACCTGCAGCAGCTGTAGGTAAGGCACAGGATCAAGCAAAGGAGAAAGAGCGAGCAAGTTGCTTGCTCAGGTTACTGCTCTGTGGCTGCCTGGACTCAGGTCACTCAGTCAAGTGCCCAGCTCCTAGCCTTGCCCAGCTGGAGCTCAGCCTGGTGTCAGAGCAGCCCTGGGAAGCCTCACAAGGAGGCAGGCTGGGGTCTGCCACTTGCAAGCCAAACTAGTTACGTTTTTCATCTCAGCAGATGGAAATAGGTATGGTTAATTTGTATGACATGGCTGTAACAACAGAGAGCCATGAGGATGATGGATGTCACAAAAGCCATTACAGGGCAGTTTTTCAAAGAGGACTGCAGAGATGGAGCAAGGCAAAAGGCACAGTTTTGTGCATGTAAACGAGGCAATTACAACCAGAGGCGTGCAGACTGCACATTTGCAAAACCACAGCTCCCTTGGTTGCAGGAGTGCCTCTCAGATGGGTTACGTGAGGCTTCCCATGCTTGCCTGGCTTGGTCTTCAGTCAAGGAGAGCAGGTGGGACCTGCATGGCCCAAACTCATGCCCAAGGCCTCACACTGCACAGCCAACAAGTTCTGCTGGTGTTCTGTGGGACCCAGCACAACTCTTCCTCTTTGATGTACAAAATCCCAAAGAGCAACCTTCCCAGGAACGGGGAGTAACCCTGAACAAGGCCTTCAAGAGTAATTTATCCTTATTTAGGAGCCCATGTTATTCTAATGGCGTAACATGCTAGGCATGATACAGTTTAAATGTTCTTCACTGGGTACAAATGTGACCTTCATTAACTCGTCTGTGTGAGCCTAGATCTACAGGAACAGCTCATTGCATTTTCAATTTAATTTAATTTGAATGATAATTTAAAAGTTGTTTGATGCAAATGCGACCATCTGCAACCTCGCAGCTGACACAGATTTTAAAGATGAGTTTGTCAGCAGGGGTGGGGGGAGCCTGATGGAGAATAAGAGCCAGGAGCTTTACAAGGTGCTTTCCTGGTGGGTGTGGAGCACCTCAGGAGTGAGCTGTGAGTGCCTGGGGGCCGAGAGGGGAAGAGAGGAGCCAAGCAATTGCTGTATTTTGGAGTTGTAGCTCACCATTTAAGTATGAAGCAGCGATTGCACCTCATCAGACCACCCCAGCTCAAGGTGCTGCTTGTCATCTGAGCCATACTAACAGCCCCAGGTATGTGCTAGCCAGGCCTGCTGTGGCACACAATGTGTGAGAGTTTAAACTGCCAGGAGGAGCTGAGTGAGGTTCTCTGTTGCCTTATGTGTTGCACTCCAGCACCTGACAAAGCCACTGGCTGTGGCTCTTGTTCTCTTGTTATGTTTTTTAACTGTCAGTAATAGTGCTGTGCACAGACTGAGAGCTTGTGGTGACTTTGATGAGAGGTGGGGGGGAAGGTGGAGAAACTCCCTTGCTTTGCTGTCTCAAATCTAACCTATATGTTTCTGGGAGCTAGTGCCTGCCTATTCTTTCCCCTTGCTGTGCACCACACACACGTTAACAATGCTAATGGATGTTTGTTCACACTCCCTACTTGGCTGCCAAACTCTGAATAACTTGATAAAACTGAGACTCTGAAATGTTGTACTGATTTTTCTAGAGCTTGCTCTGGGTTAGCTGCTGACTTTCTGAAGTAATGTGGTGAAGCAGGCTCTGTGTCCAACTCAAGCTCTTGACAGAGAGCCAGAGGACTCATTTTGCCCCTAATGCTTCCCTGCTGGCAGCCTTGCTCAGGTAGGTTGGAAGGGGAGCTCCTTGCTGAGCCCTTATTTTGTAGCAACAGTGCTTCTACCTGCACTCCTGGGAGTCATGCCTGGAAACCAGTGTCCTGCATGTCTCCCACAAAACCTCCATGAACTCTTCTGGAAGGACTAGCAAAGGCAAGGGAGCTGGGGAAGGAATTAAACTGCTTTCTGTCCTGTACCATGAATATCTTCTGTATTTCAAATAATGCTTTTTCTGGCACCTGTGTGCAAGAGCCATTGCACTGGTGCTCATGGGAATGAGGCTAAAAGCTTTTAGCTAAATTTGCAAGCATCATCTCCCTTGCCACTGTGAGCCTGGATGAGGGAAATGAGAAAAATGACTTTCTAATAAGGAGGAGTGGTTGGGCTAGCATTGTCTGTGGCTCAGGAGACCTGGTTTTAATTCTTAAGTACAACTCTATGTTCCTGAGAGGCTCAATTCTATCTAGTAGGTTCTAGTTAAACTCAAGCATTACTACTCCTACAGGAGCAGACCATCCCCACCTCTTTTCTATCCTAGGGGTAGCACGATGTGCTCCTGTCTTCTCAAAAGCAAAAGAGAAATGTGTGCTACAGCAGCATAGTGGAACAGACCACATAAGTGGTGCCAAAGCACTACTGAGGAAAACAGGTCCCTTATTAAAATGACCACACACATTATGAGCTGTAGGATTATTGTCTTAGACCTAGGAACTGGATGAAGTGTTGTTGGGAAAGCATCACAGCAGCCTTCTGTTGCAGAGGCTCAACTACTGATGCATTTAGCTAACATTTTTCTTGCCCTTCATTTAAAACCATGTTATTTGCTGTTTCTCTTGTGCTTCCTAAATTGGGACATGAGAGATCACATCCTTGACAGTAAGAGCAAATGCCTAGAACTCCCCATACACCTCACTTGTTCTGTGTCATGATTCAGGTGCCTCTGAGAGATGTGTTAGTGGTCACCCAGGAATAACAAGCCTTGGGGATACTTGTGTGGCTGCATCTTAGGCAGCAAGATGCACATGTGACTCTGCTATGACTTGGTCTCATCTGAAATTCACCTTTCAAGCAGTTTGTCAGCACCCCTGGTTCTCTATCTGCCAGAAGAAAACTAAATGTAGCACTTGATTTGTAATGAAGGCTCTTACTCTGCAAACTACATTTTAACTGGATTTTGGGGGCATTAGAAATTGTCTGCTCAGCTTTTGGAAACAAGAGGAGAGGTTCCTGGTTTTCTTCTGAGACGTCAGACCAAGTGGATAGGGCGGACAGAGAAGCTGAGAAGGTGGTTGAGAATAGAAGCTTTAGGTTGTGACTGTAATGCTGATTTCTGGTCCTCCTGCTCTGTGTCAGGACTGCTTCTCACCAAACCCATTAGAGAAACACTTAACAGAAAAAGGCAAAACCCCCCCCAGGAGACTCTTCCACCTCCTGTAGAGATTTGGAAGAAAGCTCACATTTACCCATTAGGAAAAAAAAAAAGAAAAAGTACTTTTAGCTTTTAAGTTCAAATTATGGATCCAAACAACATATGCTGGAACTGAACACAGTCGTGCTGGGAGGGGATTTGCCAAACCTAAGGCTGCTCTAGCAATAAATAATAAACCTAATTAGGCTCCTTCCCTCTGGAGCACCCAGTTCTGTGATAGCAGTACGACAGGGCATCAGAACCTCTTTTAACAGAGATTCAGAGCATCACTGAAGTGTTAAACACCAGCAAACCACTTTTCCTGAGAGCAGCCAGTAACAGACAGTCACATTACTTGTGGTTGTGTTTTCCTACCACTGTACATCAGTTGCTTCTGAAAGAAATAAAGACAAAATGAAGCAGCAGCTGGCCTGGCTGCTGTGCATTGCTATGCAAGAGAGAGAGCAGCTATTTCCTACAAACATTGATTGCAATGTGAGGAAACTGTGGACACTTTATTTCTCTCACCATCCTTAGTTTCCTGGTATCAAGCATCTCTTTGATAGAAACCTTACAGTGTGGTTTTCAAGAGGCAAAATCACTGGTGTGTTAGAAGGACTGCAGATTTCATCTGTCACTGACAATCCTTCTGTGCTTCCTCTGCAAACACACAAACATCAAATGGTGGAGCTCTTCCAAGGCTGTCAGCTCAAATATCCTTTTCTGGCCTGGAAGATGCTTAAAATGGGAAGTTCAGAAACAGAGATGAGAGGACTCATGTTTCGCCTTCTTGATGCAAGAACTCCCACTAGATGCATTGCCCCTTGCTGCTAGTTCAGCTGCAAGGCTGGGAATTCATCTGTTTTCTCCCTCTATATCTCTAAGCTTTGGCTCTTCCTTCTGCACAAAGCTTGAAAGCAGTGAGAGGAAATGAGCGGAGCTTTTCCCCCAGCAGTTCTGCCAAGCCTAGCTGGCAAGCAGCTCCTGATGTGCCACTTAGCTCCGTGCACAGCCAGTAACACCGGTGCATGGGGGGGCTGTTAGTGCCTTTGTTGCAGGAGAATGTTTGCACTGCTGGGGTAGGAACCCCCCAACAGCTTGGTAGCTGAGCCCTTTCCCCCTCGTGTCCTCATAAATTAAGCATAGCGGCTGCCGCCCGCTCCTGCAGACAGTGGTGTGCTAATAAATCATGTAAATAGGCTTGGAGATTCACTGCCCTTTATTTCACTTGAGTCCTGTAACTCAGCTGTTAATTGGATCCGAGATCAAATCTCTTTTACCACATGCTCCCTAAGCAGGATTCCGGAAAGTCCTCTCAAAAATAATAACCTATAGCATTCGCCTCTTTGGGTTTGCTCCTTTCCAGCACCCAGTAGGAGAGCACTGAGGCAACATGGCTAAACTCAAGAGAAATTTGCTTCCTTGTGCCTCTCCCAGACTGCTTCTGCTTGGCTGCCAGCATCCTGGTGAAGGCTCACCCTGTTTTTTGCAGCACAGCTGCCTACACGGAGCTGCTTCTGCCTCCAGTCCCAAAGCAAAAGTTTCCAAGGGGCCTGGCAAGGTGTAACCCCTTTGGAGCAATTATAGGAGGCTGTGTTCTAAGCAGCAAATACTGGATCCTAACAGTGAGAGTGTTTTCCAGCAAATACTGGATCCTAACAGTGAGAGTGTTTTCCAGAAAGCTCTTAGGAAGTTCTGGTAGTTTAATTGGTATAATGCACTCATTCAGCTGAGGGTTGCATCGATGAAAGTGACATAGGATATACAACCACAGAGGTGTTTGGAAGGATTTTTTACCCCAAAGCTTCTGTTTGCTTCTTGCCTTCCGCTAACTGCAAGACAGAAGAAATTCAAGGCTATCCTTAGGACAGCTTTTTAAAGAGAGGGAAAAAACCTGCACTTACAGAACTGAGGAGAAGCAAGCTTTATTCCAGCATTTTCTCTCAAATGTGAAATCCTACAAAGTTTAGCAATAAGATTTGCTGTGGTGTCTCTTGTCTAGGAAGATGCAGCCCCTGCCCCTACAAAGGCCCTGGCCTGTGCTCTGTGCACAGAAAGCATCCAGAGCAGAGTGATGCCTTTAACCAGAGCTGTTCAGGGCCACAGCCTTGCACAGGTCACAAGCCAGATAAGCTGCAGCCATTTGGGTACTGTTTTTATTGTTTATAGGCCTAACCTGCACCAGTATCTAGGAGCAACAGCAACATAATTAGCTTTGGCAATTAACACTGCTTAACTGAAGCTGCTGCAGGACCAAAGGCACTTTTTTAGACTGCAGAAGCAGCAATTAGCGTTTCATTAAAGTAACAAGCCTAGCTAGACTCCTGAGCCTGCCAGGGTCTGCTGATCTAATTTGGGGATCCATCAATAAACCCAAGGGGCATTAAAGTGAGATGCATCAAGTCTTTCACCACTATCTTTGGAAAGCCTGACTGGAAAGTGACAGGAAGACTTTTGTGTGCTCTTGGCCATCTCGGTGTACATGGATCACTGGGCAGCACCAACTGCAAACAAAGAAGATGGGTGGACTTGGGTCTGTACACTCCAAAGAGGGAAAATTGGGTCTTGCAGGACCCTGAGAGGTGATTCAAGGAGGCTCTTCCACCTCTAGATTTCAGGTTGTAGCTCCAATCTTGTAGCAAATAAAGCAGGAGTAATTTCCTGTCTTATCTGTACCTCCAAGCAAACATCCTTTTGGTTAGTGTTAAGGAGAATCTATTTCTGTGCCAGCCACACTCAGTTCTTTGGCTGGTTTCTGCTTGGAAAACAGTGCACGTGTTGGGAAACACATTTGGGGGCTTTATTTGTTTTTTTCAGTCTTGCCTGCAGCTGTGGCTCAATTTGCTCACCTTAAATCTTGAGGTCAGTTCTGCCTGACACCATGCGGCCAGGGGTTGGTGCTCAGGGTCAGAGTAAGAAGGTTTAGGTGCTGCTGGGCATCAGGCATTTGGAAGGTGGAGATGTACTACGTGGACATCTAGCTTTGCTAGAAAGCACCAGGTTTCAAAAGCTGTTAGCTGTAACATAGTGCACACCCCTCCCTACCATCATCTGTGCATTTTAAACTCCAGCTAAACATACCAAGCAGTATTTAGTGGTTTTGCCAGGAAGTACCACTGTAGACTCAGCAGAAAATCCTCACACACACCCCCCCCCTCTTTTTTTTTTTTTTAAACTTTACTGTTCTTTGGCATAACACAAAGAAAAGCTACTCTGCTATGAAGCTTTCTGATATCCTAAGAGTTACTAGCCAATGCAGCTGCTGTAGTATAGCCTCTGTTCTGTGCAACCTGCTTTGCTGTTTTCTGTGCTTTACTAGAACCAGTAATTTCTGGTCACTTGGAAGCTTGCTAAAAAGCCAGGCTGTGCTGTGATGGATGTGATAAAGTCAGGAACTTTCTAAGGAGCGTTTTTATTGGCAAATGTTTCTGCTGCAGCCAAGGAGGCCTTTGGTGTCTCTCTTCAGAATTGATATGGGTGGGGTTTGAAGAAACTCTCCTCTGGGATGAGCACTTTGCACTTCCATAAGGACTTTCTCAAAAGAACCTATTTCTGGATATGACGGAAAAAAAGGAATGCTTTCCTTTTTCCTGAAGATGAGAACTTACTAAGGAGGAGGGATCATGTTACCCTGCTTGGATTACCTGAGAAGTTCTCATGGCTGTCCAACAGGCTTGAGGTTTTCATGGAAGAAGAATGAGACAAAAAGTCTCTAATCTGGCTTCCCTGAAGCTTTTGCCACTGAGCTGCATGGAAGGGAAGGGGCTTGGCAGTGGGTGACCCATTCACAAGCTGGGGACAGTCTCCCTGCTCGTGATGTTGGTGTTCAACACCCACTAAGACTCTTTGACACTGGCGCTGGTCACCATCGGCGGCGTTTGTTACAGCTCATTACACAGCAGGAATGTGGAAGCCTGGTGACCTTTCCCAGAGGGACAGGCAGAAAAGCAACGGCACAAAAGAGGGAGGAAAACGTTGTACACTTTAGAAAATAAATAATTGAATGTTATTGTGATGGAAAACACTGGGCTGACAACAGGCAGGGGGAATGATTTTCCCTTTAGGGTGTTGACTATGGGACATGTGGGACTTGGACGTGTATTCAGCTGAGGTCAGCATCCCTTCCTGCCCCTGCCTTGGCTATCAGAGAATTTCAGCTGGCTGAGGAACAGCTCTCAGATCCCAGTGGCAGGGGACCACTTTTGTGACGCACTAGGGGAAGGATCAGAGGTGAGAGGGCTGGAGGCACTTTGTGTGGCTGCCTCCTGTCAGGCAAAGGAAGCAAGAAGCCAAAATGTGACATTTGTAAGGCTAGTGAAGAAGTCAAGGCAAACGTTCAGCCTTACTCCTCAAGTTCCCCATCTTCTTCAGTGGGGGACTAGAATAACTGGGAGCAATCCCAGAGGTAACTCCAAAATTTTTCCTTCAGACAGGTCCAGGTTTTCAAACACCTTGTTCCCCCCTTCATTTCACTTCCAGTTTTTATTTAATCTGACTTCTCCAATCTCCTGAGAGAAACTGATTAATTCTTTCCCCCTTTCTAGTCCCCCGAGTCCCTTGTTCAATCTTTCCCACCTCAGTGAGATCTTAATAAATGCTGCCTGTGGCTGGAACTGGGCTTGGGTCTCAGAACTGTAATTAATTCTTTACTTCTTCCATTGCTTCAAGATGCTATTTACATGCACCAGCCTGTGCAGAAGCAGAGGTCTGCAGACTTCCTCCCAACTTTTGCCTCTGATTAGTGTTTTGTACCCACCTCACTTTCCCCTTGCTCTCTTGTACTTCTGCTTTTGCCTTGTGTCCAGGTTACTGTTGACATACGAAAGCACTGATGGGCTTCCAGTTAAAATGTAATCTCAGAGACAGCAATTGCCAGGCTTTTCTCATTGCTCATCCTCTGTTATTTGAAAGCTTCTTAGTCCAAACTGGCTGCTAGTGATGGGGCATCCAGACCCACTGCAGCAGCATGACCGTGGTTTGACTGTAATCTCCCTAATTGCTTTCTCTAGTCTCCTTCCCCATAGCAGTTTGCAGGATTTTAACTCCAGCACAGACTGCCAGCCCAGGGTGTGCTCTGCAGGCACTGCAGAGGAGGAGGAGGATGTAAGCAACTTGGAGGATCAAAAGGTCTGAATGAGGAAAAAGCTATAAAAAGGGTTTGTGGTTGTTGGCAGATCAGTACAGGGGAGCACAGTGAATGCTTGGAGCCTGCAAATGCTACAGAATATAAATAGGAAACTAATCTAGTGGTAATTGGACTGAGTGGGGAACTGCTCTCTGCTGGCTGTGGGACCCTCTTCCAGAAGGGATGAAGACCCCAGTACTGGCCCTGTTTTATACCGAGGGAAGTTCCTCAGCCTTCTGCCTGGGACTTGCATAGGGTTCCAGCAGTGCACTGGGAAGATGCATTTAATATGCCAGCAAGGGAGCAAATGCAAATTTCCTCCTTCTCTCTCTTTTGGGTGAGATTTATGCCACCTCCACATGCACAGCCTCCTGGCAGCAATAAATCACAGAGGGGGGGAGGGAGTGCTGCAAGGAAATGGTTACCCTGCAGTTTGTGTGTGAGGGGCAGGGAGATAGGATGTGTGGGGACCAGCCAGCTGCTCCCAGGCAGTAGCCCCAGCACCACAAACCTTCCCACTGCTACACCACAGACCATCCCCAGAGCCTGGGGAAACAGAGATGGATTTGCTGTTCAGTCATCCTCCTCCCCTTCCCTCCTGTGCCAGTGTAGTGTGTGCCTGGGTACCAGAGACAGGGATGGAGCCATCACCCTCCTCTTGGCAGCAGGTTCATTACACACATGATTGCTTTGGCTGCTCTGTGCCAAAGCCCTCCCCAGGGTGTGGTGAGCTGGGCACCCCCTAGACCCCCAGACAGGCTGCATCACAGACCTACAGCTAATGCATCAAAGGTCACCTCACCTGTTGGGAGCCACTGAAAACACAGGTGGGATGGAGAGCCTGATTCAGTCTGAATCATGGCAGAGCTGTAACTGTGAGGGTGGGAAGTACTCTGCTTTGCCCCATTGGGCATGGACTCTGCTCACCCTGCAAGTCTGCCACAGGCTTCTTGACCTCTCTGTCATCTGGCAGAGGTGTCCGGGTTCAGCACAGGGAAAGCAGAAGAGCCACAGGGAGTAGAAAGGGCATGAGGCAAATGTGCCTTAAGAGTCTCTCTCATTTGGGAACTGGAAAAGCTCCAACAGAGTCCTCTCCCGAGGCACTGTCAGCGTTGCTGTCAAGTGTCTCCACCTCAGCACTGCAAAGCAGAAATGGAAGCAGGGCAAGGCCATGGATGGGTGCTGCAGGAAAGCTCTTGGTACTTGTACCAATGCCAAAAGGCACCTACCCAGACCTTCTTGTCTTTCCCCGGCAGCCTCAGCCACCTCCTAATCTTACCTTTCAGTCCCCTTGCTCCTGGGACTCTAGCTGGGCAGCTGTCAGGATTGGAGATGCAGGAGGTGCTGAGTCCCCTTCACGGTGGCCACAAACAGCAGGCACAAGAAGACATAAAGGGGACAGGTTCCCTTAGTGCATCATGCTGAGCCTGACACACTGCTCCCTGATGCCCCTGCAGCTTAGCAGGGCTCAGCCAGGGGAGCAAGCCCTGTACTGGAGGGTCTGGGTTCAACCTCTGGGAAAGGTATTTGGCTGCTGCCTGTAAGCACCTGACTGTGGTTTTAATCCCCTTTCAGTGCAGAGCTCTGACAAGCCCCAAGCAGAACTAGGACAGCTAAAAATATTCAGTGCACAAAGAAAGTAGTGGTTTGGGCAGGAGTGAACATAACTGATTGATTTCAAATCAAAAGGTTCCAAAGGTGCAGAATGTAGCTTCATCAGGTCAAGCATCAGAAAAAGAGCAAAGATGTCAACCTGTCACAGGACTTAAGAAAAGCAGCAAAATCTAAAGATTTTGCTAAACTTCAAGAGCAGCAGAGCCTGCCCCAGCCACACAGGGAGGTGCCTGCTGCCTTCCCCGGCTGCCATACGCTGACTTTACCTTTACTGTCAGTCTAAATTCTGCCAATTATTAAATTATCCAACTTGCAGCAGGAAGGCAGTTAGATGTGATCCAAATGGTGTCACTACAATTATGGTAATTATCTGAAAACAAGCCAATTACTTCCCTCCTCTTCATGCCAGTTGGTACCAAGATAGCAGCTGTTCCAGCAAATTTGTTATCGCCTTACTGTACATTTGTTAAAGGTTGAGGTTATAGATTCCAGCCTGCTTTTAAATATTAAAAATGCTATAAAGTCATGGAGTGTATAACTTATTAGGATTTTTTTTTTCTTTTTTTAAATGTCAGGAAGAGAAAAAATTCTCTTATGCCAAGAGAACCGGTGGGAAAGTGATTTAGTAATGATTGCTAGCTGGAAATGTATACTTTGCAATCAGCATATGACTGAGCTATAAATTAACCTGTGTCAGCTTGTTACCTCTGCCCATGTAAAATGAACTAAAGGCAGAAGTTTTACTGGGGATCTTTTACATTTCTCTTTCATCAGTTTTGGCATCTGGGATGCTCAATGCATCCAGAAGCATCCTGCAGGTTTGGCCCTTCCAATGGATTAATTTTCAGCAGCCAGTTTAGTTCGTCAAGCGCTTTGGCTCATTCAATCATGTGAGAAGCAGCAGCACTCGCTCATGGGGGATAAACACAAAGGTTGGCTCAGCTCTGCTGCAGCCCTATGAGCACTGCCCCAGGCAAAGCGAGTTGGGCCAACATGGGAAACTCTTCACTCCAGTGCAGAAGCTCATGCCAAATCACGTTATCAAGGTATCTTTTACGTTGAAACCTGTCTGTGTTAAGGGCAGCCTTGCCTAAATCCCTGAAAGTGTCACAACATACAAAGCTCTTGTCAGAGGTGCAAATGAAGTGCCCTCAGATCACAGAGCAGTGTGACCTCTCATTTTGCACAGACTTTCCTTAGAGAAGCTAGTCTTTCATCTCATATTTGCTACCATATCCTTTCTTGGATTGACCTTATTTTTTTTTTCCCCCCTCATGCGATGTTTTGAAATCTTTGGCTTTGATGTGCATGAAACACTTCTTTCAATAAATGTCAAGAGCAGATTAAAGAAAATTAAATGGTGGAAAGAAGAGATACTACCTTGTTGGCTTGAACAGCATTTTCATGCCAACCAAATGAATCAGCTGTGAAAAATGTGTGCTGCTCTCTCCATGCTCAAGGTACATGCTCATGGGATCTGTTTGTATCTGTGGGCTTAACATACACCTCCCCTGCATCCCTAATTCCCTGCAGCTCGTGTGCAGCCACACAGCCACAAGCTGGGCAGAGCTCAGTTCCTGAGAGCAGGTTAGTGGCATTAGCCTGCTGCTCTGCTTGAAATAATTAGCCTTGCTCACAGATGACCTTCACAGCAAGCCCTGCAGGCTGACAGATTTGGGTTATATTGGAGCAACAGAGAGAAGTGTGTTTCAGAGTGCTCCTCCTGGAGAAATCCCCCAGCAACAGGAGCTGGGCATTGTGGTGCCCACACACCTGCAGCAAGGGAGCTTCTCACTGCCACAAACCACAAGGGACAGATGTAGCAAATGAGCTCCACCAACTTCCTGGGCATCTCTGGTACCTTCCTGCTATTCTTAACTGATACCATCTGCTTTCTGTTCTTCCTTCCCAGAATATCCCTGCTGCTGTCAGAGTAACATGCCAGGACTTTCTCTTCCTTGTGTTTGAGGTTGTGTCCAGTTCCCACTTGGCAATAAGTGAAACCCCACCTGGGACAGGAGAGTGCAGGTATGCTATTCCCTCCTGACCCCTACTCCATTCTTCCTTCTTGATGTTGAAGATTTATTGATTACTTTTATACTTCTATACTTTTGCTTCACATGAAGTTATTTTCACATTTGTTACCAGTTCAAACTGCCCAGCTCAGATTTCTCCCTGTTAAGCAGCAACCAGACATTCAGCCACAAGGATTACATTTGAGAGTAGGGGAAGGAAAAAAAACCCAACTAATCCAGGCAGTTCCCTGCCCAATTGTAACGTTAGATACGAGCGAGTGTGTAAACAGGTTTCTGCTTATCAGTCCTGCTGCTATCTGCCGCACACAAACTGCTCAGCCCCACAAAATCCAATTTCCAAGAGGTTAGAGGAGGGAACTGTTTGCAGAAACACAGCAATACAAATCTGCAGAGCCACAGCCCTCGTTATGCTGATAGGGAAGAGAGAAATGCTGCTTGACTCCTCCTGGCACCCAAAGGTGACATTTACTTTTGGCTTTGATTAGAATCAGCCCAATTTTGCCATGGAATTGGTTCCTTCTCTTTTCCCCTGCTCATGGGGGTGGGTTAGCAAAAGCAGTTGAGCCCTTGCTGCAGCCATTGTGCCCAGAGCAGGTGCTGGGCATGTGGGCTCTGCAGTGCACCCTGGCACCACAGCCATCACTTGGTGTTTGCCCCAAAATAACTTGGAAACTGGACCTGGAAACGTGAATCAGGCACTGGCAGGGAAGACAAGGAACACAGCCTGCTGCTTCCTATGGGGCAAGGAGTGTGAGGGCAAGGTCCTGCCTTCAGGGCTATGCTGTTTTGAGCTTTTGCCCAAGGCCTGGATTGTGCACATATGCTGCAACTCAGTCCTGGAGGAGCTGAGCTCTCCACATCCCCTCCAACATAGAGGACAGAGGAACACTGCACCAGAGATGCTGTGAGCTTGACTCTGATCCAGCTGCTGCAGGCAGCAGCAGGAAGGATGCAGCAGCATCCAGCGGCAGCAGAGCTGTGAGGTGCCAAAAAGCAAACATGCCTCAGCCCCTGCCACAGATGTGAGCTCTTTGTTTACTCCCAGATAGAGCAATCAGGCAGCAGGCAGCTCACCTCCTCTGCTGACACCTCCTGCAAAGGGCTGCTGCCCAGAAGTTCACCGCATCAGTAAAAATGCAGCCTGTAAGCTGATTAGATATTCATAGATACTCTTTCTTGATTAGCTCACCATTAATATTTCAATGTCAGAACTGGATGCATACTGCCTCCCTGCTCTCTTCCTTCCTGCTTAATTAATTTTGACCATCACCCACAACAGTCTCCGACAGATAGCAGAAATTAAAGTGGGCTGTTCCGTGACTTTGCTTGCTGTAAACAGCTATTTGCAATTCCTTTTCATACATCACCCACCCGTGACAAAGAGATCAAGGTAGCAGAAAATCAGTCTTCCTCCTAAGGACTTCAGAGCTCCAAAAGAACATTTGCCTATTTGATAAAAATAATCAAGAAGACAATGCAGTTGGCACAACTCAGCAACAAGATTTGTGTCTCACCTAGTAATCAGCTGGCTGTCGTGCCATTAAAAACAACAACAACAAACCAACAGAAAGAAAGGGGGAGAACTGATAATTTGTCTTTGAAAAGAAAAGCCTTTTGGTTTAGGGCAGCTCCTAAAAGCCAGCTGTGAGGGGATGTGATAATTGCTGCACCCCCCAGCAGCAGTGTGAGCAGCTCACTTCATAAAATGCAGGCTGCATGGCTGCCTAATGCACAGCATCAACATCCATGGCTGCTGCCACGACCTGCTGCTAATAGTCTGTTTGATTTTATTGATGTGCTCAAGGCATGCAAGGGCAGGAGGAGCAGCGAGGCAGAAATTATACAGCAGCATTCGTTCCACCCCAACTCAGGGGACTCTCTGCCTTCATCCATCCTCCTCCTGGGCCTAAAGTGGAGGAGGAGGTCTCCTGCATGACTGGAGGACAATTGCCACCTCCCATGTTCACGAGGTAGGTCCTGACAGAACACACATTGGCATTGCTATTACAATGTGCCTACCCAAGACCAAAGTAACTTTGGGTTTGGAGAAGCAAAATTTTTGTCGTCCTTTTCTGCCACCCAAGCTGCATTTTGGAACAGCAAAACAAGCCTGCTGCTACTGGATGTGCTCCACGTCTCTACCCGTTGCTGCAAACCATCCTGCCCCATCCTCCAATCTCTTCTTTCCCAGGGAATACAGCATGATGGTGATCCAAGGCAAGCAGAGTGGCAGGAGCCCTGCTCAGTTCCATCTCCTGCACGCAGTAACTCAGGCTGCTAAATGCCTGGCCAGAGCTCACCATCTGCTTCCAGTCTTGGAGGAATACCGCTGCGTAATTCAATCAAAAGGGAGAAGATCCTTCTTTCACTGAGTCGTAAGTCACTCTTCAAGTAATTATATTTTTATACCCCTATCAGGAGCAACAGGGGCTGTTCATTTTATGGGCTTCAGCAGCCAGAGCTGTGCTTCTGCCAAGGTTACAGCTGGGCGAGGAAGACAATTTAACATTTCCTCAGCCATCCAAGGCTTATCCATGGTTTTAGCTTTTTGGTTAGGCAAGTGAATAAAGCCCTGCAAGACCAAGGCCTTTATCCAGGCATGCTTTGATTGTGGAGCATAGCAAGTGCACTGACTTGGCCCTAAAGAGCTGACCAAACCATCAGCGTGAAGCTGATTCCCAGTGATGTGAACATGCCAGGGCTGCCCTTCCAGGGCAATGCACAGAGCAGCTTCTGCAGCACAGCAAATGCTGCCTAACCAGGGAGCAAAATCCTGCTTATCCCAGCAGCTGGAGGGGTCACTGAGCTGCATCCCTTGCGTGCTGCCTTAGAAAGGTCAGATGAGATTAGTTCAATGGAAAAGCCTACCCCCTTACTCCATCTGAAGTGCCTGGGATGCAACTCACAGGACTAAAAAAAAACCTTTTTTTTATTTTCTTTATTCCCCCCACCCCGCCCTGATTGTGACCTTCCTGGAACCTTCAGTTGCTCTTTGAGGCTCTTTGAGGTCATTTCTCCACTTTCAACACTTCAACTGTCCTTCAGTTTCTGGCCTCTCCCCAGCCATCCATCCCTTAACACCACTATCCTTCCCTGGGCTACCTCTCCACCTGCTCTTTCACTGCCCCAGATGTTCAATCTTTTCAACAGATTTATTGCCTTGACTTTGAAAAGGGCTTCTCCATGTTTCCATCTGTGTTTATGCTCACTGTGGGGTAAATCTTTTTTCCTAGCAGATCTGTTCCTTACCAGCAGAGAAGCACAATTCAGCACAGATTCAGAGCACAATGTGCCCCAAGCAGCCCCTCACTTGGAGCTGTGCTTGGTGCCCACTACCAGACCCTGCGTTATCAGACTCTGCAAAAAGGAAGCAGGATCTGGCCCAGAGCCATCTCACACATGTCCACTCTGCAGGCTGGCTCCCCAGCTCACCCAGCACTGCCTGCCTGCTCTTCAGGATGCTGAAGCCAAAATGCTTACCTAGACAGAGCAAAGCAGGACTGCAATGTTCCACGTGCCACCCAAGGGGCAGACCTAGGCTGCCAGGACCCTGCCAGTAAGCCAGGGCTGTAAGTGCTGGAAAGAGAGCTCCTTTCTCTGGGAAATCTCACCTCTGTATATGCCTTCCCTCAAAGCAGGGCTGGCTGATGCATGAAAGCAGCCGTGAACTGCCTGGGCAATTTGTGACACAAAGGACAGTGAGCAGCTGCAGCCGGGATTTATCATCCTGCTCTCCAAGGCTAGACCAACACGTCTTCGCTGCACAGCAACAGCAAGGCCCCCTAATGACTTCCCAGGTGGATCTACAGATAGTGTGAGCTTCATCTCATTGCAGGAGAACAGATTTCGAGGCATTTAGGGGCTCACTACTTCACCCTAAACTGATACCAAGCTTCAGTTTCAGGGCAGTACATTGGTGCTGCTCTCCTTTCTAGATACTGCCCTGCTCTGTGTCCTGGTAAGTCTTTGTCTCCACATTCAGACAGATGCCTGCTAAATTACAGCCAGGATCCAACCAACCCGGCAAACTTGACACCAAGGCCAGAGATTTTTCTTCCATGCTTATAATATATTGGTCTAGCGCATCACAACAGCCCAAAAACTTCCACCACAGCTAGAGAGGGCTGGCATTGACCAAAGCTCCCTGAAATGCAGGGATGAATGCATCCTTCTGTTGAGCAGACTGAACTGAAGGCTGGCCGTGACAGTCTCAAGCTCCCTGTTAGCATCAGAGAGGATGGGGAGGCTTTTCCTTCTGTGTTCCATTATACACTCAGTCCAGATGGATGAGTCAATAAAGATGATGTGACCTCTACACAATTGCTTCAGGATGCATGAAATTCAGCTGGGAGTTCTATTCCCCCCAGCAAGGGAGGATATTCAGGTGACCCTGGGAGGGGGTTTGCCATCTTTCCAGCAACTGCAGATACAAACATGAGCCAAGCCCGGGGCAGGAAAGTCAAACTGCTTATGAGGAGTAACATCAGCCAAAGCACAGAACAAGATAATAAGAAGTGCTTCTTCCCAGCATGGGCATACCACAAGCAGGCTGAGCAGCCACTGGTAACAGCTATTAAATGATAGATTCTCTGAAGCTTTGCAGGATCTGATTTGTGATGTCCTAGCTGTGCTACCAACAGCTTTGCACAATGAGGTTTTGGCCTGCAACAACCAACCAGCATGGTTAAGCTCCACAAGAGATGAACCATAACCAAAGTCATCCCTCCCAAAAAAACTCATGTGAGGGAACCTTCTCAGAAAGGTAGGGCTTGAAGAGTCCTGACCTTGAAAACGTTAGAATGGGAGTAACCCTCCTGGATTGCAGAAGAAAAAAGAAACAGCTGCCTGTAAACTGAAGAGAGAGTCACAAGCAAAGAGAAGCAAATTCCCTCTGAAACTGAAGTTCATGGCTCCAGCACAGTACTGGGATCCTTGGGACTGGCTTGTATTTCCTCAGGGGCACAGGTTTGGAGGCCTAGTGGCACTTGGTATTTGTTGTTCTCATTTATTACAACGCCTTGTTGTTATTTACTAAATACAGTTTTTATGGGCTGTTACTGCATCCAGCTGCAATAACTGGAGTCTAAACTCAAATCCCTAGGAGAACTGTTAAAAGGGAAGCAATTCTGCCATGCATTAATATGACAAGGCTTTCGCCAGGTTTAAAGGAATAGAAAATATGCTTTGTAGAAGTGAAATAGTTCTTTCTTGCAGTATAGAACTGCTCTTTTCCAATGATAGCAATGAAAGGATATTGCTTCTGTCACTGATGCTACTGGAAATGTATTGCCTCTCTCCAAGAAACCAATGAAAGGACATGGCTGGTTTAGCCTCTAAATGAGGCTACTAGAGAAATGCACTGCTCCTGGCACCAGCAGGCAGCTAGCACCATGTCTCTGGCCTGAAGAGAGGGCAAAGGCACCAAGTCAGCAGGTTTGTGCCAAATGGCAAATCCATACTTGGAGAAAAGCAAAGCATGGTTTGAGAATCAGGCAGAAGAAAGAAATGCCAGATGGAAATGAGTCCCTTGCTTCTCTTGCCAAGGGTGAAGCAGGGCTCAGCTCCTCCACAGCACAGGCAGGCTCTGGCCCCTTCTCCTCCAGCAGCTCTGCACCCTGCATGAAATGAGCTGGAAGCCCAGGAGAGGCTAAGCTACACTTCACCTGTGGCAGGGAGCCTGCCTGTTAGGAAAGCTGCCAGCACTGCTCCCTTTTAACGCTAGGTTTAATGGTCTGGCTCCCCACTGAAGATTTTAGCTTTAGAAAATACAATCACAAAATGGCTGTAAAACCAAGATGATTTGTCACTCGAGTGTATGCACTGAAGGGAGCTTTGAGAAATTACTGCCTCAGCAGAAGGAAGAATTTCCTCTGCTGAAAGGCTAAAGTTGAGTTGATGTTTGTGGTTCCATTTTCATGCCTGTAGATCTGGCAAATTCATTCTACTCCCCTTAGAACGCCTTCCCAGGTGACACCTCCCTATTGGAAAGTAGACATAAAAAAAGTCAATGGTTGGGTTTAACCTGGAAGTTCACCAAATCCTTGAGCATGTAGGGAGTGGTGGAATAACATCATCTGGGTGTTGGTGCTGGTGCCCACCATCTCCACAGGGTTCAGAGCAGTCCCTGCTCCAGGACACAGTGGCCCAAGGCCCAAGCTGATGATGGCTTTTACGGAACTGAATTCTGGAGCAACTTGGCAAAAAGCTGCAGCAGAAAAGGATTCACATCAGTGCAAGTGACAAAAATGAGCACAGATAAGTCAGGCGTAAGCAGCATTGGCGCCAGCACAAAGTACCTCTTGGGCTGGGCTGTGACAGAGCTCCCTCTCCAGTGCCCCGGCAGCAGGCTCCTACCATCAGATATTTATTAGTTGTGTCAGGAATTAGTGAGAGTTCACTGACTGAATAATAATGTGCCAAAGGCAGTTTTTCAACTTTGCTAATGTAATTAAAGAAAGCAGGGGGGGAGGAAAGCCTTGTGCCAGGGAGGGAACTGACATTGTTGGTTGCTGTCTCTGTTGCAAGGACAAGAGGTGAAATGTGGAGGGGAGTGGGTGAAAATGGCCATGAGGATCATGCAATTACTCTCAGGCATGATGGGAGTATTGCTCTCTCCAGAGAAACAAAAGGAGGAAACAGAAGAGCTGCCCTTGGCCCCATCTCTGCATTCAGGTTTTATGCTGCTGCTTTTAATTTCACGCCCAAGCACCTTGCATCAAACCTGGACTTTGCTTTATTTTTGGTGCTTCTCATCTTGCTTAGTCAAATCTTGCAGTTTTGGGGGATCCTTGTGAATGGCAACATTCTTTAATGATGCTCTGGTGCCAGGCATGGCCAGCAAGGTCACTGCATCAGGCCTGAGCACAGTTTTAAGCTCTGCAAAGAGGGACCTCATGGGCTCTGTGACAAAAGCCAAGATGCTATTTTTAAAACAAGGATGGGGGAAGCTTTAGGTAATTTGAAATCAAATCAAGGCCTGGACAACAAAGTGCTGCTCCCCACCCAGCCTCTGCTGCCAAGTTCCTCTTCCAAGTGCCAGGGCTGTCTTCTGACAAATACTCAGTGTCAACAGGATGGAGCTCCTGGGAGCCACGGCCACAAAACTCTCGTCAGGAAACAGGCTGCATGTCAGCTCCTGACCTGGGCTGTGTGGGAGGGGGTAGGAAAGGCTGCAGGGTCTGAGACCAGCTCCAACCCTCATCTCCTTGGCCAGCCCTGAACGTTTCTGGTCAGTCCCACTGTTGGCCAACCAACTTCAACCTGTCCTGTGCCTTGGGCAGATGTCTGCTCTGTTTATGTCTCCTCACAGAGGTGCTGCTGGGGCTGGGCTCTGACGCTGCCTCCCTGTGGCTCCTGCAACCTCCTCAGACATTGCTCTCCAGCGTCTGCAGCAGCTGAGAGACTTTCCCAGTGGTTTTAGATCAGCAATTGCCAGGCAGCTATAATGCCTCTACTTGCTGGAGATGCTGGCAAAGGTTGGAGTACCCAGGCACCCTCTTGGTGCTATTTTTATCTAAGATACTAATTGCACATTACCTATATGGCCCCAGGCTGATCGATATCTGTCTGAGGGAATCAATAAAGACGTGGGTGATGCTGCTGCTTGCCATTCAGAGCCTGCACAAGCTGTGAGAAACAGGGCACCATCGATCCCAAGGGTGGGCTGGGATGCAGAGCAGGATGTGAGGCACAATGGGAGCAGGGACCACAGGCTGCCTTCCTAAATAACACTGTGACACAGAAACTGGGCAGCCTCCTGGCCAGGCACCTGCCACGCACCCCAAAGCTGGGGCAAACCTCTCACCTGTCCTGCAGAGCCTTCCCTTGGGCATGGCACAGTCCATTTTAGTCTGGGTTGCTTTTCAATCATTGGGAAATGACACATCTAAAAAAATTCAGTCTGACTTGAAAAGGAACAATTCTCCTTCTTGCTGTGTTCTTACCTGGAGATCATTGTCTTAACTACTTCAAAAAGCACAGAGCCTCTTGCATTGTGCTTTGCTGCTTAACTAGCCAAAAGCTATGTCCATCTGTGTAATGCCATCATACTTCTGCCAGTAAGAGGCATCCTGGCTGCAGAATGCAATCAAATTTTGTGGGAAGAAGCTCTTGGGACTACCATGAAATTTGGGCTTAAAGCACAGCTCAGTAAGGGAATTGTGTAAGTAGGAGTTGCTGCCTGTCTTGCTGGAGTCTTGTGACTGTTCTGATTCTGTCGCAGCGATGATGGGAAATTGCTCTATGAAATAAAAAGAGCCTTGGAAGGGCACAGGCAGGTCAGGATCATTTGCCCTCAGCACTGGGTTTGTCTTAAGCAGTAAATTGATGGTGCTAGGATTAGACAGTGAGCAGTGTGGGGTGAAAGCAAAACTCTCCCCGAAGGCTTCCCTCCTGCTCAACTGTGCCTGTGTCCTCAGTGAGGTGCAAAGCTCTGCAGCCTCCTTCTGTCAGGATGCTTCACAGGCACGTTTCAGAGACTAGGGAAACGATCAGCAGCCTTTGGTGCAGCTGGGGATCATCCAATTATTAACCACTGATGGACTGGCTACCACTTGCCAGCAAAGCAAGAGCCCTTTGCCTGAAAAGAACATGGTGAAAAGCTTCCAAAAAGCAAAGGCATCCTGTTTTGTTTTTAAATGGAAGTATTTTAGGGTAGCAAAATAAACTGTGGAGAGAGGCTGCTAGGCTCTGCTGCCCACCTACAAAGACTTGTTGATTTTCCTAACAGCAGATGCAATCAGCTTTGGTGCCAGAGTGCAGTCACCAGCAGCTTAAGACAACAGCAGACCCCTGATCCTGCCCTTGCTGCCATGAGGCCCAAAAGCAGGAAGCTGCCCAGATCTGCTGTTTGATGGGCACTGCTCAGCCTTGGTGGCAACCTCAGTTTCCACTAGTAGTGAGCCTCACTTCCCTGGGAAGGCTATTCCCATGGAAGCACAGATACTCCTGGGCCAGGGAGCAGAAACAGAAACCCAGCAGAGGTTGCTTTGGCTCTCAGCAGCCCTGGCCTTCAGGACACTCCCCTAAGTGTGGTGGCACTGTGTGGGCTGTGAGAAAGCTCAGAGCAGAGCCCTGGGGCTGCCCAGGGCATCAATGCCTGGTGCCCATGGGTGAAGCTGGTGCCCCAGACTCTCTGAGGCCCCATGCTCCTTCCAGCAGCTTCACCACTGGCAGTTCCTTCAGAACTGGTCTGAGAGCTTTGCAGAGTTAAACTGTTGTGTCCAGCTATAAGCTACAGCCCCCTGGCACAGCAGCTGGGAGCCACTGGAGAGGTTCTCCAGGCACAGCCAGCCCTGGAGAACATCCTCAGCCCTTCCCTTACAATCCCATACAGCAGGAGGCATTTCTCCCTGGAATTAACTCCTATTTTTAAATTGCCAGCAAAGAGGCTTTTGCTGTAAAAGGGCTGTGGCAGGATTTCAGCTGTGCACCCATTTGCACTCCCTGTCCCTGGAGTTAGCAATGGGCTGCAGCTGGGGGCAGCTCCCAGCCTCTCTGGGGGTGCTGGTGAGCTGGCACCACACTTAGGGAGTGAGCCTCTAATTTTTCAGAGGAAGCTTTGATTTTGCTTGTAGGGTGTGAGAGCTGAGCACATGTTCTGGTTTTTATCCTTCCCATCCTCCCCAGTTGCTCTGCTGCTCATTTACTCTTTCATTAGGGATCATCCTCTTGTCATTTGTGTGGCTCTGTTGGTTTTTTTCAAAAGGGTGGATGCCAGCCATCAGGAATCATGTGTTCAACGTATGGTGGCAATTAGCCCAGCTCTGAACCCTGATGGCGTGTCTGCGTCTGCAATTAATGCTCTGCTCTATCTGCATGAGCTTTCTGTTTTCCTTCCTCCCTTCTGGGGATGGAAAAGGCACAGCCTGGGTCTTTGCAAAATTAGCAGGAAAGTGTTAAAGGCATCACGTGAGCCTGACTGCCCCTTGCTGTGGGGCTGCTCTCAGGATTGATTTTGGTTCAGCTCAGCCTCTGCACCTGCACCTATATGAGTGTGGCTCAGGGCATCTTTCTGATAGAGCATAGAGCCTGTGGGGACTGATCCTGGCTCTGCCAGTCCATCTGCTCATGCATTTAATGGCATGTTCCATGCTCCTGGCAGAATGCACCTGTTAGGAAAACAGGATGTCTGATTTAATGCTTTGTAGTATTAAGCCTGTTTACCTGTGTCTTTGGTGCTCTGCAAAACACCTCAAGTTGTTTTTGTGGGATGGAGAAATAGGAGCAAAATTTGGATTGCAAAGGGATGGTGTCAGGGCAAGCAGAAGGGAAGTGCCTGTGGCCCCTGCTGTGCTTCAGCAAAACTTGAGGTTTGGGAGACATGTGGCCCCCTCCTCCCTCCCACTGCTCTGCTGGCATCTCATGGTGGTTTTATAGGGGGTGCCTCAGCAGAGCTGCCTGCTTCTGCATCAGAAAGCTGCTCTGCTTGTTCTGCTTTCCTTTTCCTTCCTTCCCACAAAAACTCATCTATCCTAAAATCTCTGCTTCTCCCCATGAGACAATGTGGTTTTGGGGAAGCAGCTCCTCTCGCTGTCACCTGGCTGCAGCTGATTTCTAATGAAGAGCTTCTTCCTGCCGAGGGTGGGGGAACAGGGAGAGAAATTAGGAGGGGGCAGCCTTTCTGAATGCAAATACATTAAACCATTTAATTCTGTTGACTCAGGACTGCCTGGCTGTGAATGGGAATTAATCCACAGCGAATCACAATTAAAAAGCGCAATGCAAAGCGCTTAGCGAGGCAGCAGCAGAGCTCGGAGCCGTGTGGTGGCTTGCTCCAGTGTGCCCAGGACGTTTTCATTTGTCAATAATGCTTAGAGCCTACAGTTTATTTACAGCCTGTTCAATATTACCAACCCCTCCTCACGGCATCTCATTTGTATTTATCTGCCACAGTCTCTTTCCTTTCCAGGGACTCTTGCTAATCCCTCTCTTTGGACCTGCTTGAGTCTCATTGCAGAGCCAGACGCAGCAGGGATGTGCCACCTCCCTGAGCACAGGTAACACAGGGTTATCCCTTTCCATCCCACTTATCCTCTGCATGGGGGAATACTTTGGAAGGTCACCCTGAGCCACCATGGGGTTCCTCCATCCTGTGTCTCGCACCTGAGGGATGCATTGGCTGCAGCCCTCAGCTAACATAGAGGGTGACGGCAATGGGAAACCCCAAATTGTGGCCTCTAAGAGATTGAGCACAGGCAGGAGCTGCTGCCTCTATGGACTCACAGCCCAGCTGAGCTGGAGCAGCTGTGGCTAAAGGCCCAGGCTCCTCCATCTGTTCCCAAATCGGCTCCCATGGGATGAGCCCTGGTGAGGAGAGTGTGTAACAGGATTTCCCCCAAAAGCTGCTTGAATGCTGCTGGGTGGATAACGAAGCGTGGCTGGTGCTGAGGATTTCTCCAAGGAAAGGAGTTTATTCTTGGACGCAGACACAAATGGGTGGTTTAATCTCTGTCATGGCTCATGTCCAGTTGGGGTTGTTTAGTCCAACACCTCAGCTCCCAGAGTCGTGGCTCCCTGCAGTGGAGATTGGCCTCAAGTGGCCTCAGTCCCTCCATAGGTAGCACAGCATGGGAATGGGCCTTCTCCAGCTGCCTGCCTCACAGAATCATCTAGGTTGGGAAAGCCCCTCAGGATCACCAACCCAACCTAGAACCCTACTCTACAAGATTCACCTTAAACCATATCCCTAAGCACCACATCCAAACGACCCTTAAACACATCCAGAGTCAGTGACTCAACCATTTTCCTGGGCAGCTCATTCCAGTGCTGCCTCCTCTCTGCATCAGCACTTCTCCAAGGCAGAAGCACAAGCAATTGTAAAGGAAATAGAAATGAATGCAGCATCAAACAGAGCAGGAGGAGATATGGGACAGGGCTGCCAACAGCCTATCTCAGGTACAAGGCTCAGAGAGGGAAATCCTTCCAGAGGTTTAACTGCAAAGATGGCCCAAATGGGACTGAACACTTCAAAGTGCCTAAGCAGGGGGCGGTGAGCAGGATCTGCCACCCAGGCTCTCTGCCTCAGACCTGTGTTCTTGGGAAAGATGATTTTCAAGAGGTTTTAGAGGCATGGACACAAGATGTAGCTGTTGAAGCAGAGGGCCTCTCTCTACCCCAGTGTTGGTGAGGGTTTGCAAGAGATCTAGGATGCCGTGAATGGCCATGCAGCACCCCAGGGAAGCCCCATCTTTCCACCCCAGAGTCAAGTCCCCTTCACTTGCCTGCTGCTGTCTGCATGTAGCCAGCCAGGGTGCAGACTCTTCTCTCACAGGCTCCACCAGGCAGCAGGACAGCGACGATGGCCAGCAGTGAGCTGAGGGCCAGCAGGACACAGCCTCCTGCACACAGCACAGCACTTGTCTGAAAGGACACACAGGGACATCAGCAAGGTGAGCACACACCACTGTCCCCAGGACACCTTCCTACAGATTCCCCCTCTGCAGCTATGAAGTGGGGGCCTATTGTGGGTGGCTTCTCCCACTTTCTGCCTTCTCCTTTCTGTTGCTCAAATTCACTGTTGTATCTCGAGCCTGCGGTTCACCTGTCACCTGCTCCCAGGAGCTATCAGTATTTGGGCTGTGGTGAGAGTAGCAAATGCATTACATGCCTGAAGGGCTGAGTCACTAATACAGGTGCTATTAGATGCATGTGACATGTGTCAGTGCCTCCACGGAGGGCTGAAATGTATCTCATGATGGTGCCTGCCCCTGCAAGCCTGGCAATTAGAAGTTATTTTGCCAATGAAGCTCCATGGTGGGGAAGCTGCTGCTGCAAAGGTTTCACTGCAGCCAGCCTCTTCCATGTCAGCTGGATGCCCCCACCAGCTCACCTCTGGCAGCTCCACTGGCCTTTGCCTGCCACAGCCATCCCTCTTTTGGTCATTTGGGGCTGTTACTCAAATCCAGCTCATGCTGTGGGATGTTTTGGGGTGTTGCTGGCTATAGGAGTGCCTGGTGGGCAGCATTTTCCTCAGGGGCTGGGGCACTGAAAGAGAAAGCAACATAGCAGCCTGTCCCCCTGCCATCACCTGGCTGGAGAAGAGCCAGTTTTGCTATTTAATGTTCTAGCTTTAAGATGAAAAGTGAAGCAGCATCTAGAACTGGGAGCAGGGAGAATTTATGGCAAAACCAGCTCATCCTGGGCTATGGGCACCCAACTGCTGCACTGTTGCTGTTTCTCTCCCCTTTCAGAAGACATTTCCACCTCTGCCAACAGGATGGTACTGGCAATGAGATAGTCCCTGTAACACTGAGGACAGGGGCACAGTGTGGCTGGCAGCATTGAGGGGACCCATGAGGGATGCCTCCTCCTCCAGCACCCAGCTCCTGGCAGCGTTCAAGCAGTGTGAGGGCAGCTCAGTCCCGGCACTGAAGCAGCCACGTCAAGCCTTGTCAACTCACAGCGAATTCCACACAAGGCTCCTGGCTTTGGTGAGTCACTCTGCAGTAATGTCAGCTCTTGGCTCCCTGAAGCAGTACAGCTGGAAGGCAGGTCCCAGCCCTACCTTTCTAACAAGCCTCATCTCCGTAACCTGGGCAGGAGCTGCCCTAAGGAGCTCAGGTCCCACCTCCACCTGTCCTCCAGACTTCTTGCCCTGCTGAGGCATTCTGGTTAGAAATGCACAGTTTGCCTTTTTGATTTTCCCTCTGTATCTGAGCTTTTGGTCATCCGTGGTTACTATAGGAACAAACCAAATACGTTTCCATTTGCCACTCTCACCACAAGGGTTACAAATCAGGAGTAAATAATTTGCCAAAAGCAAGTTATGCAGCAGGAACCACAGGGAGGCTGGAAGGAAGGAAGAGGAATTGGGTTTATCTTGTTATGGCTACATGAGGCCCAAGCAGCTGGGAAACCCACCCAAATCTCCAGCACTAGTGGTGCGGCCCCACAGCTCTGGCACTGCCCTACCTTTCCCCCTGTTATTTACTGCTGAGCTGGATTGTAGGAGCTGAATTGGCTGGTGCCATGGTGGCAGAACTGGATTTCTACCCACGAGCTGCTGCTGCTCCAGAAATGGCTACACTGATGCTGGTGAGGGACAGGCCAGGGGAGCATGGGCACCCCCTGACACCCTGGTGTGAGAGCTGTCCTCAATGCTGTGCATAGAAATCAGCATCTTATTCACAGCCTATTTACACCTCCATAAGTAATGCAGACACTGTCCCAGCAATAAATTAATTCCTGCCATGCAGGGCAGAGCAAACAGCCCCACACAGAAATGCAGGGGCTGCAGCAGCAGGGGGATCTGCTCCTCTTCAGAGCCTTCCAAGTCATCAGGACCCAAAGAAAAGAGTGCTCTTCAGGGCAGCAGAGGTAAGGTTGGGACACCCACAGCAGCCTTGTCCCATCCACGCTCTGGGAGGGATTCAGGGGGTTTGGGCTGGTATGGGTGACCCCATCATGCAGACACCCCACCATTGCAGGGCCCTGTGGGGAGAGCAGCTACAGCTCCTTCTTCCCACCACTCCCAGGGCAGCAGCTCAGTGAGGAAACAGAGACTCATTTAAAAAAAAAATAATTACTCTGCCCAGCATCTGCATTTCACCTTCCACCCAGCAACATGCAAAACCATCCTGCTTTGTGAGGACCATTAATTATTTAGAGCAATGAATTTTTCAGCAGAAAGGGGTCTTGTGAAGCAGGCTTGTTCCTCTCTCATGTGAAGCATATTATTTTTAATGATCTAGGTTCTTCTTAATTGTGGTGGTGCAAATCCCCTAAAAACTCACAGTTCCTGTTGAAAATAACCTATGAGCCACTCAGAGTGCTAACCCCTGCAGAAGGGTGCAAAGGTGATTCTCAGGACAGAACACCAAAAAAAGGGCACAAATAGGATGGGTGCAGGTGAGTGTTACACTGAAGGAGGAGCTGGGTCTGGTTTGGGTCCTGCCATCACAGTTCATGAAGGCAGCCACAGACTGTGGGGTCCTGGAGCCAGCAGCACCCTGATGTGCACAAAAAACATACCAAATCCAACGAGGGCTTGGCAAAGGGAATGAAGCTCTCACTAGGAACAAATGTGTTAAGATTCATGTGGGCAAAAGGTGCAGGTAAATGGTGAAGTTTGCTGTCTGTCATGTGGGTGATGGATGCTGAGTCAGCTGCAGGCAGCTTTAGGGCCAGAAGGGGTAATGCAGCTGAGCAGGTTTGCAGCAGTGGTGCAGGTGCCCTGCAACAGGTGGCAACAGGGAAAGGCACAGGAGTGCTTCAGGGCAGATTGCAAGAGACCCTGCTGCAAGCTGGTGATTGTAGTCTGACTCCTGCACTACAGTGGTACACCAGGGCCAGAGCTGCTTGAGCACAAAGCTCGTCCCTAACATGTTGGCATTACCTGCCAAACACAGGATGTGCTCTTGTAAACCAGAAATGTTGTTCTTGTTGTAACCTTTCCAGGCCCTTGTCCAGGATTATCTCAAGCACTCCTGCTCTGCAATGGAGTCACATCTGCAGGTCAAACACTTCCAAAGAAAAATAAAGCCTAAGTTTGACAAAGTCCATGGAGCGCAGGTACCAAACAGTAGCAACTAAAAGTCATTTCCACTGTGCAGCCTCTTTCCTCCATGCTTGTGCTTGTTGCATCTTGAGCAGAAAGGAAAGGATGCAGGAAACAGGATGCAGAAATTGAAACCCAAAAATAGACAGGAGAAGGAAACAAACTGGATGTGTCAAGGCCATCTGAGAGAGCCTGGCCCAGGCAGGGGCAGGAAAAAACCCATTCATCACAGCAGAGGGCACGGCTCCCAGTGCCAAATGGGCCAGGGAGGAGCAGGACCTTGCTGCCTGGTGAGCTGCCTCTTCCCAGGCATCACAGACCCAAGTCCTCCCCAGGAGAGACCACCCCCCGGGGAACTCAGCAGCCCAAGGCAGTGAGCTATCCTGGGAAAAGACATAAAAGACATAAAACCCTGTCACATTTTCTGCTCCCACTCCCAGGGAGATTAATTGTTTATCCCCAAACAAATTAATAGTCCCCTGGTGGGACTGTAAACATGCCTTTATGTAGTGTAATAAATTCCACTTAACAACAATCCCCTACCCGTTATTTTCGGGTTTGACAGGTCTGACACACGCCGTGGCTGTGACAGCCACTGAGCAATAAATCTCTTGATGATGCTGCTTCATTCACTAAAAAGAAGCAAAATCCAAATGTCACACGATGACCATCTTGGGAAGAATCACTTAATATCCCTAATTACAATTTTTAGAAGGTTAACCTGTCTTTGGAAGGGGAAGGAAAAAAAAAACCCTCTGGTTCAATAAGCGAGCACTGAGAAATGGTAGCTGGTGTTTGGCTTGGAGATAAACCAAGCTGGCACAGCTCCTGCCATAGTGTCCTGTGTGCCAGGGCACACCACAATGCACATTAGTTTATTAATGCAATTTATTAGCTGGAATTCTTTACAGGGAAAAGGCTGCCCAGGGAGGTTGTGGCTGCCACCTTCCTGGAGGTGTTCAAGGCCAGGTTGGATGAGGCCTTGAGCAACCTGGGCTAGTGGGAGGTGTCCCTGCCCATGGCAGGCGGGGTTGGAACTGGATGATCTTTAAGGTCCCCTCCAACCCAAACCATTCTGTGAATCTATGAACTTGAGTATTCCCAACAGGTGGAAGCAGCAGGCTGAAGGCAAGATATTGGTACTGTTTGGGTATTTCAGCCTTGCTCAAATGCTTAAGCATTTTTGCAAATGGGGCAGAAAACAAACAAATACTTAGGAAATAAAGGCATGGGCTGAGAAAGAGTGAAAGTGACAGCCTGTCTGGCTTTCTGGCTTTTCTGAGGCTGAAAAAGTCTGAGAAATCCTGAATTAGCTGGGGAAAACCTGCTGTGAAAGCAACTGTAAGAGAAGAGAGGGCAAAATTAATCAAACCATCTTTTTTATTTGTTTTTTTTTTTTCACATGCAGCCCCTTCCCATCAGAGGTCTATGTGACTAAATATTCATTTAGGGAATATGGTTTGGGGTTAAACTGGAAAGTGCTGGACCTGGAGAGGCAAAAAACAAATGGACACCAAGTGGTTTAAACTCGTTAAACTAAATTAATCAGCGCTGGACAGAGGTGCTGGTGGGGACCTGGGCTTTGGGATTTGTAGCAGTGCTGGCAAGGATCTAGGAGGCCACACCAGGGGTGGATGCTGGGAAGCAGATGCAGATATTGGCAGCTGAATCCAGCTTTTCCCCGTGGTTCAAGATGCCCCTGGCCAGGCTCCTGGTGGAGGAGGAGCAGTCAGAACAAGAGTGCTGGAAAGGCTCAGCGCAGACAGACTGGTTTCTCTTTGCAGGGCAGCAGTGACACTGGAGCAGAAGAGCTGTCTTCCCTCCACCCCAGCCAGGTCCCTGCATGTCGCTGCCACCAGGTCCTTCACTCCGAACCTTAACTCCTCCGTTTTCATCCACACGATGCAAGGCAAGACTGCCCCGCAGCCATAACAACAGTGCCTTCTCCTTGGGCAATGATGCAAGAAGCCCTGGGGCAAAGCAGGAATACCCACTCAGGCCCGAGGGAAAGGTGCCTGCCTCTGCAGGAGGCGCTGCCTGCGCGGGGGGGAGGATCCAGCCTCGCAGCTTCTGCCTGTTTCCCCCCCCCAGAGTCACACAACAAACAGCCACCATCTGCTCGGCATTCGAGCGACGGCCAGGAAGAGGATCCTGCACGTCCTCCTCCTCTCCTCCCCGGCAATTACCTTCCTTTTGGCGTCATCCGAGAGCTTTCTACTTCCTATTTGATCTTCCCTCTCCCTGCTGCTCTCCTGCAGGTGCTGTCCTCTGCTCAGCAGCACTGGGATGTGCCTGTTGCCATCCAATGGCAACAGCGGGAGCGGATCCAACCTCCTAAACCAGCCTTGTAGTAAGGCAGAGCCCCAGGCGTGATGCTGTCAGGGAGACAGCTGATGTCTGAGTCCCCTGAGCTAGGGTGGTTTGGGCTGGAGCATGGCTGGACTCTTAAAGGTCTTTTCCAAGCTTAATGATTCTATAACAGAGGTGCAGAGGAGGCAGCGAAGCTCCAGTCTTCGTTTCTTCCCCTACAGGTGAAGGACTCAGTTGATGGTGACTTGCCTGTGTGTGCCACACACAGAAGGGTCTTTCTCCTGGATTTAACTGCTCATGCACAAAATTCATGAAACCAACCCAGACAGAGCTAAAGAAGTCCTGGCCTGTCAGGTAACTTTTCCAGTTTTAAGCTAATCAGAGTACTCCACACAAACACCAGAGGGGTTAATGCCCAAACCAATCAATCCAAAGGGAAAAAAAGAAAAAAGAAAAAGTTGTTGTTTTTAATTAAGGAGAATATAAGGGACAGATAATATGTCTGATGAATTATGCCTGTCTTTCTTTCAGTGCCATTGCATCTGGGGACCTAATGGCACTGCTTTATCTAAGAGGATGATGGATAGTGGTGAAAGAGGGGGGAAAAAAAGAAAAAGTAAGACATTAGCACATCAATGGTGTGCTTGTGACCTCCATCAGGGGATGCAACCAACTTAATGAAATTTTAATTAGGCAGCAAGCAGTGTGCTGTCGCTGGGTACCAGATCAGACCTTCTTACCCGCACCCTGTTGTTATCCTTCTGTGGGATAAGCCCTTTGCTGGCACTGGCAGCAAAGCTAGGCTCATCGTCCTGGCCAGGCAATGCCCTGCAGGTCACAAAGCTCTCCCAGCTGGCTTTGCCTTACAAATTCAGTGGAGAGTAGCCCAAAGAGAGTGGAACTTGAAACCTCAAGATGGTAGAAGGAATGTCGCACCACCAAAGTGTCCCTGCCCTGTCCCCATGACTCTGTTCCAGAATCTGCTCAGAGCCCTACAAAGGGGAAATTGAATGTTCGGCCCAGAACGTCTCTGATGCACCCAGGCAATGCCCTTCCTAAGGCACAGGGGATAGAACTTGCTGTTTGTTGAGCAGGTTTGTGGGCTGACCCAGCACAAACTGGTCATCACCGATATCAGCAGCCACATCTCATCCCTGGCTGCTACCCAGCCCCTGGTCCCGCAGCCCAGACAGTGAGGCCATGGCTAATACCCACTTCTCCAAGCCTTTGTTTAAGCAAAGCAGCTCCTGTCTCCCATTGAGAGCAGAGTTGATGGAATTAATCCTGAGAGCAGCCTGCCTGCATTTGCAATCAACTTGACCCTCCATGGCCCACCCATAAGCTGGTCCTGTCTCAGCACCCATTTTAGCCCAGCTTAGTAGTGAGTGGTTCAGTGAGTCCTGGTTATGGTTTGCTACTTGGGCACTGAAGCACAAGGCCACAGCCCCAAAATTAAGGGTTTTCCCAAGACCAGCTGTTTCCTGTTCTGTTAACAAAAACTCTGGGGGGCTAATGAAAAGCGATAAAGTCGACTGCATAGGCAATATGCATAAAGTGATTTCAGGAATTGCTGAGCACTTAGACCTCTTGCCAAGGTTGTGTAAGTGCAATTAAAAATCAAACTGACTGGTAGGCAGGAGAATCCGGGAAAGATCTGCTCTCCTGGGAAGTTTTTAGGCTGAGGAGCTAGAAGTTGATGTCCTGATAATCCCAAATTACCACACTGGCCTGACACAGCCTGCAGAGGCAGAGCAGGCTCTGCCCAACAGCCAGCCTCACATGTGGCTCCCTGCTGCAAGACTGGGATGCCCCCAACACTCAGTTCCAAACTCTGCTAGAAGAGGAGCGATGGATTTTCCAGATATCTTCCCATCTCCACAAGCACCCCAGGTGCTGGAAACGGCAGTGCTGAGTAGCTCTGCAAGCCTGACCTCAAGGGGCATATCTCAGATGACATCTGGAGTCCAGTGCTGAACTGACAGAGTGAGAAACCAGCAGTGAAGAGTTGTGAAACGTTTCTGCTGTTGCTGCTAAAAGGGTAAGCAGTTTTACTGTACATTTTCACCAGGCTGAATCTTTCCAAGTCCTGCTATGGGTAAAAACTCAAGAAAGACCTATTCAGGGACCTCCTGGGGCCATGCAAAGCCTTTACTTTGTCCTGAGTGGGTTATTTAATGCTCTACTCCAGCAGGGCATCACTGGCTTCATAGGCAAGGGGTCCATGTGGTTTTAACCTGGATGCCATGGGCTGCTCAGCTTCTTTGTTATCTTAGATTACATGCTTGGCAAAGCCTGAAAATAATTGCAGACTATCTGGAAAAATAAAAATAGAAATTTGAAATGAAGCAGCACTGAGACAGAAACCCCTGAGCCAAATGCTCCCACTGAAAAATAAAATAAATCAGCTCAAGATAAAGAACTATTCTGCAGGCAGACAAACATACACTGAGATCTGGCATCAAAGAAATAAAGGTAGTAAGATGCAGTGAAGCAGCTCAGACTTTGAAAGGCTCACCTGTTTTTCCCAGCTCTACCAGTTGGCCTCCTGAGAACTATCTTTTCTCCCCATGACACCTACATCTCTTAGGATGCCCCCCTCCAGCCCTGACAACCCCAGGCCCTCTCACAGTGGATCTCCTTTCCATTAATTGTCCATCTAAGGGCTCCACTCATAAACCCACTCTGCCTCCTGAGCCATATCCCCACCTTCTCTCTTCTCCTGGCTCCTGACAGACCCTCTCTAGTTCCCATCAGCTCCAGCAAGGTTTCAGCCTGCAAGAGATAACCTGGCCACCACATCTCCAAGAATCAGGGACATTTTCTTATATCCCACCCCATCAAATCACCATCATGATGCTGAGCACTGACAGGGTTAAATTAAAGGTACCTCTGATATTAGAGAGCTATAAAGTAATTATGAAAGGAAGCAGAAAAAAAGCCAGCAACTCTAGGCAGGCATGAAGGTCCTCTTAAGAGAAGAAAGGCATGTTAATTAACCTCTAGACATGACTCAAAGCATCATTTGTAGCATGATTAACATAATCCCCCATGTGCAAACACACTACTGGCATTAAGGATCATTTGCAGGGCTGAAGGCTCCCCCAGCTCTTCATCCAATCGGCGCCTTCCAATGGGAAGTGTTTGGAAGGCGACTAAGAAAGCAGGTCTCAGGAAACAAAAAGAACAACGTTCCCCAGAGATGGACATCCTGGCTGCAGGCTGCTCCCACCCCCTAGGCCCTGCAGGTGGGCATCTTCCCCAGGTGAGCTGTCAGTATCCTCTCCAGATATGCTCTCAGCATCTCCCCAAATATGCCATCAGCTTCCTCCCCAGATGTGCTCTCAACATCCTCCCTGGGTGTGCTGTCAGCATCCTCCCGAGATGTGCTCTCAGCATCTCCCCAGGCATGCTGTCAGCATCCTCCCCGACGTGCTCCCAGTATCTCCTCAGATGTGTCACCAGCTTCACACTAGAAAAGCTCCTGACCCCACGGTGGCTTTTGCTCCCCTTGCCCCCTATATCCACAGCTTCACACCCTCCTTGCTAGCCTTCACCACTTCAGCAAGAGCCTGGTGGCTGTTCTCAGAAGCTCCTAGACTCTGACCCACATTAGGCTCCCAGCTTTCATTTAAAGAAGGAGCAGGAGAATCCCCTGCTTGAACTTGCGGTCGGGGCTCACAGTGCCCAGCTCCCCCTGTCCTGAGCACAGAGGTGTTTGGGTGCAGAGGGCTGCTCAAGCACGAAAGGTGAAGCTGTTGCCTGCCTTAGCAGAGCTGTCAGGGCTATTTCATTATATTCCACCCCATCAAATCCCCATCGCAAGAGGTCTTCTCATCCTCACTGTGGTGGAAAGCTGGTAAGAGAGCACTTTGTTCTGCAACAGACTGCACTTTGTTCATCAGCTATTTGGGCAGCGTTAATAAAGGTGACAAAGGTGTGTCACCAAACTCCCCTGTAACCTCCATGGTATTATTTGTCCCTAGCACAGCCCAAGCTCGGAGTTTTTGTGTTATGCTACCTTGTGTCTCTCAAGTGTTTTCAGAGGCTGTTGGGTGGCTGGGGCTGTGTGTAGCTGAAGCTCGTTCAAATGAGTCACTGCTGAGCTTCACTCTTATCTTTGAAGTTTGTTATTACTTGGAAGTGTTTATCTGGATTACATTGGCAAATCCAGCTGCACAAAGGCCAGCTGATGGGAAGCACGGCGGCCCTGCACGTTTTTGTGTAAATAGGAAGGATTTTATGCAGCCTGTTCTTTCCTTTGCAGCTCACAATATTTGTTTTTAATGACAATTTTAAGGACCGTGACGGGATTAAGCAATCACAAGCGGACCTGCCATGCTGGGAGAGATAACAGCACAGCTTCACTGCAGGCTGAGAAACTCAACTACTGACACCCATTGTGCACATCCCTGACCCCTTGGGGACTGAGCCCTCCCCTTGGGATTTCTGCAGCGTAGCGACCCGGAGCAAGTCAAAGCTCCTGAGTTCTGAGCAGCAGTAGTGAAATCGCACCCACAACCTCGGGGTAAGAAGCAAAGAATAAAAGGAAGGGAAAGAATAAAAGGAAGGGAAGGAAGGGCAGGGGCAAGCAGGGTGGTGGGATGCTGGGGCTGGGCTTTGTGTGGTCCCCACACACATCCAGCAGAGGTGGGCAGGTCTTTGTCACCCCAGGTCACCACAGCAACCCCAAGCTCCCCCACATGGCAAAGGAGGAGGTCCTGGCCTCCTTCCCAGAATCTGGCAAGGGCATCACCCCAGGCTGGTCAGGCAAGGGAATGGCCACAGTTCCCCAGTCCAGGCTCAGTTTCTGGAACCTCATGTCTCCGAGACAGCAGCCACCTCCCTGCTCCTCTCACACTGAACAAACTCAGCCACTAAGCTATGTTCAGTGCCTCACTAGGGAGCACCAAACCTTTCCCATTTCCCCACCACACACACACCCACACAGGAGCTCCCCCAGGCAGGCTGGGGTGACTTGAGGCACTGCCAGGGTCACAGCCAGGACAAGTACTGTAGCCGTGCTCAGGCAGCACTAACCAGCACAAAAGCTCCTGGGGGAGGAGGGGGGTGTGGGGTTCTGTGCAGCATCTCAAGCATGGCAAACAATCCCAAAAACGACATGGCCCCACAGGGACAACATAACACACCCGGGGTGGTCAGGGGCAGGACATGGCAGCATGAGGGCATGCTGGAAAGTAGCATGGAAGGATGCAGAGGATACCCACAGGCAGCACAGGGGTGCTGGGGCAGCTGTGGGGGATAGGCTTAGGGGATGCTGGGGAAGCTGGGGTGACGACAGTGTGACCTTAGGAATGCGAGGAGCACAGAGAGTCTGAGGTAGGTCTAGGGGGATGTGGGAGGGATGACGAGAGGCGGAGGGGGTGCCGGAGAGCCCGGAGCACGTCGAGGGGGATGCCGCGGACGTGATGGAGAATGCCGGCGAGCCAAGGCAAGGACAGCGAGGATACCGCGGAGGTGATGGGAGATGCCGTGGAGTTCAGGGAAAGGTATAGGGCATGCCGGGGAGGTGATGGGGACAGCGGGAAGTCCAGGGAAGGGCAGTGGAAGTGCCGGGGAGGTGATGCGAAATGCCAGGGAGTGCAGGAAAGGGCAGGGGTGATGCCAGGAGGGTGATGGGGAACACTGGAGAGGTCGTGGAGCCCGAGACAGGCTGGGGAGGGTGTCGGGTGGAGGGAGGCGCTCACCTGCCAGGAACCGGAGGGGATGTCTCCGAAGCCGCCGGGGCCGGCGGAGCCGTGGCAGCCTCGGGGTGGCCCGGCGCAGTGCCAGAGCAAGCCGAAACCGGCGGCGGCTCGGCCGGGCGGCAGCAGCCAGGCCGGGGAGAGGAAAGCGGCGGCGCAGGCGGCCAGGAGGCCGGCGGAGAGCAGCGCCCAGAAGCAGCCGACGCCGCTGCACATGGTGCGCCGGCG
>VWZI01023701.1:54629-88963 GCA_013396835.1 Psilopogon haemacephalus | reverse complement strand
CAGGCAGCCGCAGCTGCGGGAGCCGGTGGGCGCTGGGCTGCAGCCGCCGTCCTTGCCGGGCTGCAGCGGCTCGGGCTGCGGCTGTAGCTGCAGCGCTCTCCCGGGGCTTTTCTTCCGTCTGGACGGGAGAAGCACAGCTTAGTAGTTCTGAAACCGGGCTGCTGTAACGCGCTTCCTACCGCCTGCGCTTCTGGAGCCTCTCCGCTGACGGAGTAGTTCTTGACGGTGCTGATACAGATGGGTCTGTAAAAAATGTAATAAGCTACGGGTGTTAGAGCGGTAACTGGGAAGCTCATCGCACCGATAGCTTCGCAGGAGCCAGAGGAGTCACCGACAGCTTATTTTGTAATGGAGCATCAGAGAATTGTTTCAGCTGGAAAAGACCTCTAAGGTTGTCGAGTCCCTGCCATCAGTGCTTGTTGATGTTCTGGAGTACAAGCCAGGATCTGAAATTGAGGACTCCTGAAATATTTATAATATTCCTTCAGTGCAAATGGCTGTCATTAAAATGCTCGTAGGGAGTGAAGTGTTTTGAAGGCACTCGCACTACAGCCTGTGAGGAAATGTGGTGTGGTGCACTTCCAGTCTGCATGGTATGTGGTTTGAGTGGTTTTTGGTTGAAAGTGGCACCTTTTAGGAAGGGCCTCCTGGGACAGCAGTGCAGGCTCTGCGATGCTGTAGCTCCGGCAGTGCAAGCATCGCCCTCCCGAGCAGTGGCAGCTGTGTGCTCTCCTGAAGCTTTTCTCGGTTACTGAAACCCAAGATGTACATCCCGGGAGGCAAAGCTTTAAGTTAGGAAGAAAGAACACGTTATCTGAGGTGGGGCTCCAGCTCTCGCCTGGCATAACCCCATGCAAGCTTCATCGGCCAAACCATCAGCATCAAAAATGTCATCCTTTGTGGAGATTAGTGCAGCAGCCCTGGGAGAAATGAGTTTAAACTTCTGTTCAGCTTAGGGTTATGGATCTGCTGGAAGGTGTCCAGAGAAGGGCCACGAGGATGATCAGAGGGCTGGAGCACCTCTCCTATGAGGAGAGGCTGAGGGATTTGGGGCTGCTCTGTATATGGAGAGGAGAAGGCTCCAAGGTGACCTTATTGTGGCCTTAAGTATCTTAAGAGGTCCCTGGGGAGGGACTTTCTAGGATGTCAGGCAGTTGTAGGACTGGGGGGAATGGAACAAAGCTAGAAATGGGTAGATTCAGCCTGGATGTTAGGAAGAAGCTCTTCACCATGAGCATGGTGAGGGCCTGGAACAGGTTGCCCAGGGAGGTGGTGGAAGCCTCACCCCTGGAGGTGTTTAAGGGCAGGCTGGATGAGGCTCCAGACAGCCTGATCTAGTGTGAGGTGTCCTTGCCCATGGCAGGGGGTTGGAGTTAGATGATCATTGTGGTCGCTTCCAATTTAATTCTATGGTTCTAGTAGTTCTGAAGATCTGGGAAGCCCACTGAAGGTTTTGCAAGTGCCACGGTCCTTTGTGGGATGTTTACATGCTGACCTTGAACTGCAGAATAAAACTTTCATGCTGCTTATAAACTGCTCAAAAATAGCTTCAGCTGCTTTGCTGGTGAAGAGAATTGTGGAGCTGATGTTCCATCTGGACGTGTAATCATAGGAACAATGTGAACCTTGCCAAAGAATTTCTCAGGGAAGAAGTCAAGGGAGATGTTGACTGAGAATCTGTTTGTGTTACTTTGATTAAAAGATCTTTGGTCAGAGGAGCAGAGTCAAAAGCAAATGCCCAAGAGAGGCACTGTTAAGGAGAGAAGGGAGCTTTAGTCTGTGTGATGCATAAAATACTCTTTGTTTTCCATAATCTCTCTTTTAGATAGTGGCTTTTAGAGAAGATCTTAAACTGGTAGAAAAGCAACAAATGAAGGCTTCTGATGAAACTGTAGACTAGTCACATACAGCCCAAAACTGTCTAAAAGCCATCAGTGCTCTTGGGTTGAACTGTTGGGTAAAATTAAGCACCACTTAAAAATCAAATCATAACCAGGATCATGAAGCTACTAACGTGTAAAAATGTTTTAAAAATCATGTAGGCTGGACACATACAGCCCAAAAATCTCTAAAAACGATTAGTGCTGTTGGGTAAAATTACATCATAACCAGGACCATGAAGCTACTAACATGTTAAAAAATCAAAAGGAACAGTGAAATCATGAGCCTTAAAATAAAGGTCTGGAAGATGGAGGGTGGAGAAATTCAAGCGTAAGAGCCGAACCGGCAGCTGTGTGCCTGGGGGCAGGGTGTGAAGCCAGACTCTGGTGTTTGTGCTCTGGGGATATCTTGGAACTAACATGCACAGTCCTACTGCTTGGCTGACCGCTGAGGGTTTGTTTTTTGCCTCTTGTAGCGAGTTTTGTACACAAAAGCAGTGAGCAGTTCGGGTTCGTTCGTTTCTTCCGTGTTTCCAAGAGAGGTGAATTAAAATTCTGGGCTCACGTGTTCGCCTTGCCTCACTTTGTTGCTTTTTTCCACCCCCCTGCTTTGTGAATGGAGTTTTGCTGCTGGAGGTTCTCACAACCTCTCAGTCCGCGGTCATCGTGTTCTGCACTTCTCTCTCTGCCTTCACCCAGACCCCAGTGGCATCCCTTTTTGTGAGGGAAGTGGAAGTAAATTCCTGTAGTGAAACTTGGCTCTGAAACTTGGGCTTGGCCTGTACATGGCTGAATTTTTTCCCCTCCTCCTCTTAATTATTTCAATTTTTTACTATTTTTTTCCACCCTTCTCCTCTTAATTATTTCAAATTTTTACTATTTTTCCCCTTCTCATCTTAATTATTCCAGGGGTATTTTTTTACTATTGTTTTTTGTTTTGCTGGAAGCTGAAGGGATAGAAGTAGTGGTATGAAGAGGTTGGAAACTCGCACCAGTTTCTGTTGCTAGCACTAAGTAGGTAATTAGAGAGGGACTCAATCGTTGGCAAGAAGGAACAGATTTAAACTGGAAATAGGCTTATGGTGGAACCTCAGGAATCATTGCTGGTAGTTAGGAATTGGTTTGGTGAATCAGCTGCTGGAATCGTTTTGAAGAGATAAAGGTTTGTAATACTGTAGTTGAGAGGCTTCTTTGGCCCTGTTTACCTCTGAGTTTCTTCAGACATGCAGATTTATTTTTTTTTTCTAGTGGCTTTTCCTCCTGCATATCAGCACACCCCCAGTTATGTAAAAGCTGCTTGTTCTCACTGCTCATGGCTGCATCTGGCCGCATGAGCTCAATTTTAGAGGAATCCAGCTCTTTTTAATAGAGACTTAAACCCCTCTGTCGGAGAGGGAACGTGGGAGCTGCAAGCCGAACCCTTAAATGCTGAGTTGCCAGTTCGCAGCCCTGCAGCGCTGATGCTGCTCACAGCGAGGACTGGCAGCACGGCAGTGCTGCAGCCGCCACTGGGCAGGACAATTATGTAACCAGAGACTGAAGTTCCCCTTTCCAATATTTAAAATGCTCGGGTGGGAGCGGGGGAGGTTGAGGTTTTGTGTAACCTGCTGGTGCTTTCTGATGTAAATGTTTGATCGTGCCAGGTTATGGCTTGTGGTTATGTTTGGAAGGACTCCACAATGGGTGTTCAAAGATGACCTATATGTAGTGATATCCCAGCCTGGAGCAGCCAGAGAAGGTCTCCCTAGTAGATCATGTTCTTCAGTAACCCCACTTTGTTTCTCCTGTCAGCCTGATTGTGTACTGCTCATCTTTCTGTTTCTGAGTTTCAAAAGGATCTCCTCACTTCCTTTTAACTCTTAAAAAAATCTCTTTACCATGACAACTTTTTACTTTTCTCCTCCCAGCTGCTTGCCACAGGTTTGATGATAGTTAAGCAATGTTACCTGGCAGAGAATTACCTATTTGCAGTGTTTCCAAGAACATTTCTGTGGTATCCATCATGACTGAGGGGTCCAGGGCTGGCTCTGGCTTGGTGGACTTGGTTCCACATACATCCCTTGGGCCGCATGTGGTGCATTGCCCTTCCTGTAACACAAGGAGATGTTTTTAGCTGTGTGACTTCGAGTTGATAGCATCTGCCAATGCCCTGCACTCAAAACATCTCTCCCACTCTTCCCAGTTAATGTGGCTTATCAGAGTCACCTTGACTGTAGCCTTGCTTTATTCGTGCAGACAGCATTCGTCTGTCTGAACTTGGATCTTGACACTGTTTCACTAAGCTTCATTCACAGATGATAAAGTTTTACTTTTGAAAACAAAACCAGCACAAAAGCTTCTAGGGCCTCTCTCAGTTCCTAGATGTGCAGATTTAAGTAAGAGATTGAACAATGATTGTTTACCTCTGATACTTGCTGAAGTTGGGAGTTCTGTGTCTGTCCTCTGTTTAATTCCCTTAGTCACCCAAACCAGCATTAACATTTTTCCTTTCTGTTTTACAGTGAAAGGCAAAGAACAAGAGAAGAACACAGATGTGAAAGCAATTAAAAGTAAGATCAATACTTACTCTGTCTGTAAATTCATATATCTAATATTATCTACCCTTTTTATTTGAACCACTGGGGTGGTTTCCTTAGGACTGAGTGCAGATGTGACCTGTACACTAAAACCCAACAAACCCAAACCTTAATTCTGTTCCTGAGTATTTATAGTAACTCATCTTGCTGAATCTGTGAGTAGAGAGGGTTATTAAATCATGTCAGACATGATATTTAATTCAAAGCTGTGGTGCAATTCAGTCACCTCACAGTAGTTATTCCTCATCTGCAACAAATTGGCTTCTGAAGTTTCTTGCTTACCAGTCCTGTACTCTACAGTTTGGAAAATGCAGCTGAACTGCCTCTCATTTCCAAAAGAGGCTTCCTTGTCTGCTTTAACTTTGACTGATGTTGGTGGTGTGGCTGAGGATCTCAGGTTTGGTCAGAAGGAATAATGTCCTAATGCTGCTCCACGCAATACAGAAATCTTGCTGCTAAATCTATTAGAAAAGTTTTGATGGGAAGGAAGTTTATACAGTATGGGAAAATAAAATTGTTTATCTTGTCAGTTTGTGTTGCAGTACTGAAAGGAGATGTGGTAGTTTGGGTCAATCTGGTGTGCTGCTTTTATATCCTCAGACAAAATCCTGTTTCTGTACTTGTTAATGCCTTATCTGAATATCAGTAGAAAATAAAAGCTTTTTTTTCTCCTTGCTGGGCTTTCAGATCAAATATAGGAAACAGTCACTTGCATCCATTCATAGCACACCTCATGATTTCAGTGCAGTTGCTGATGCCTGGCTGAAAGAGTTGAGCAGGAAAAGGCTACAGTGTGGAGAGCCTGTAAACAAAAGTCAAGTTGAAAATGTATTGTATTACACTTTGAGCTGCTGTAAGCAAACAGCATCCTTCCAATTTGCAAGCAGCTACTTTTTGTGATGTTAGGTTATCCATGTGGAGCTCTCAGGAGGGTTTGGAGCAAGTGTTTGATCCTTAGATTAAGTAGAACAAGTGTTCATAATGGAAAATGGAATTAAATCTAATTCACAAAAGTCTAAGCCATCATGAGGAGTGTGGCTCTGGTTCTACACAAGCAGCCTCCACCAGATGTTCCCCAGTTACTGCCATCAGCCAAGCCACTGCCATCCTGGTTCCAAATGTCTTTCCTCCGAACACTGAGGGCTTTGTAAGAAGTGCCAAGGGTCATGGTACCAAACACTGCACCTCAGAAACACTGCACCAGCTTAAACACTTGACCTCCCCTATAGCACTGCTGCTGAAGTGTCTCTTACTGTCATGTGCCAGTGTGAAATTATCAACTTCTCTCATCATGTGCCATAAAACTGAGTAAAAATAAAGTCGTGCAGCATGAAAGTCATCAAACCCAAGTTGCTTGACACCTTGATGAAATCCATCATTAGGAAGCAGTGTGCTGAGATAATGTCACCTGACTTGCTTTAATTTGAGTCAGAGGTGTAAGGTGTCCTTGCACGACATCCTAATCAGTGCTGTTTCCTGAGAGCTTTTGAAACTGCTGTCAGCTTGTTGGGTGTTTGGGGGTTTGTTTTTTTTTTTTGGTTTGTTTGGTTGGGTTTTTTGTCAGCTCTTCTCATCAATTAATAATTAGTTCATGCAGAGCTTTGTCTGAGGAAGTTCTTCTTTGTTCTCTTTGGACTCAAAGAGCCAGCTGTGATCTCAAACACCTAGAGGAGGTCAGGGCTTATGACCTGGGTCTCATCAGAGGCTTCTTTCTCCTAAACCTAAATATTCTGGAAAACTCTTTTTGTTAAAACTTAGCTTTGTAGCTGAGGACTGGGGGGAGCGGGGTTGGAACTAGATGGAACTAGACTCTGGCATATCTTGGGGTGCTTAACTCTGGCTACTGCTTGAGGAATTCTTGGGGTCCTTATCTTCTAATCATTACTGTCTTGATTCCAGCTCCAGTACCAGTACATTCCCCTCAGAGAAGCACTAGAAACCATGCCTTGCTGGAGGCTGCAGGACCAAGCCATGTGGCAATTAATGCCATCTCTGCCAACATGGACTCCTTTTCTAGCAGTCGGACAGCTGCCCTTAAGAAGCAGCCAAGTCATATGGAAGCTGCTCATTTTGGAGACTTAGGTAAGACTTCATGAGCTCTCTTTATCCTGGTATGCTCAGCCTCCTTTGGTCTTCAGCAAGTGGATGAGGTGATCAAACATTCTAAGAGCTGTTACACCAGGATCTGTGCCTGCCCTGGAGGGTTTTGCATGGGGACAGTACACTTGTTTGGGAGGAGAGGTCCCTTTGGTGTCCATCATCACCTTGGAAGAGTCTCCTCACCAGCTGCTTTGCAGGACATTTTTGTATGGAATACCCCTGTCTGTACCCCTGTCTGCAGTGCGCTGTGGTGTCACTCCCTTTATATTTTCCTTTAGGCAGATCGTGTCTGAATTACCAGGCTGAAGAGACCAAATCAAGCCTTTCAAAGACCTTGGAACAAGTCCTGCAGGACAATGTGGCCCTCCCTTATTTTATCCAGTTTATGGAACTGCGCAGAATGGAACACTTGGTTAAGTTCTGGTTAGAGGCTGAGAGCTTCCACTCCACAACATGGTCCCGTATAAGAGCACACAGCCTGAACACAGTTAAGCAGAGCTCCTTGGCAGAGCCAGTGTCACCCTCAAAACAGCAGGAAATTGCATCATCCTCTCCAACTGGACTGCTGGAGGAGAGACTGGAGGATTCTGGCACAGTCCATCTGCTGAGGACCAGGCCAGTGGCTGCGGACAAGAACAGAACTAGCAACAGCCAGAACCACCTGCTCTCGGCTCAGGAGAGCCATGGTTCCAGTGTGCTTTGTCTAACAAACCCTGAGACAGAGACTCCCTCTATTCCAGAGGATCAGCAAGAATCTTCCAGGCTTTCAGTATCAAATAGAAACAGCCCCTCCACTGCACTAAAAGACTTGTCAGGAAAACTCATGAAAAGTAAGTGCCCAAAAGGTTCACTTTCTTTAAACAGGTTGGAGGGATAGGGAACGTAGCAGCTGCTGCTTGCTGTGTACAGTGAGCTGCCCCAGCTCTTCCAGTGGGGTCTGATGATGTGAGGAAGAAAGTCCTGTGGTGTATTGGTTATGTTAACTTACTGTGTGAGTGAGTGGCCAGTTCCAGCTCTGTATTGTCTGACTGGTTGTTTAAAAATAAATGTGCTGCTGAAGAGACTTCAGAATCATCTTGGGCTCTGATAACCTTAGGTTACTTGTGCCCTGACACCTGTGATCCTCAAGAAGTGAGGGTGAACGCTGCAGTGTCCTGTTCCTTCCATCCCAGCTTAAAAGGATTGCAGCAAATTTGGATGATGAGGTTGAGAATTGATAATTAACTTCTCACCCTGTATCGCATAAGAAGATACAGTTAATGGTTACAAGAGACCTGTGAAGATTGTGTGGGTTGCACTGCCTTTGTTCTTGGGTTTGTTTGATAGATCACCTCTCCTCATAACTGATTTGTTCTCATTTGGATTCTGCCTCCTCAGAGGCTACTGGAAGTAAGGACATAATAAAAATATTTGCCTTTGATGGCTACATGCACAGCAAACAGTTCCTCTGCTTTCATCTGCTCAATCCTCCCTCCTCTGTGCAAGTTACAGACAAGCAGGAAGCACTCCTTTCTTCATGTTACTTCCTTTTTTTTCCCAACTGTTTCCTTTCTCTTGCTGTTTGTCTTTCTCTGGTAGTTATTTATGATACAAAATACATAACCCCAGCCTCAGAGTAGCTTAAGCAAGCACACTGATACTTCAGTCATGAAGAGCAGCGCTGCTTTCTGACACCTACTGCTTACAAATTCTTTAAGTCCTTTTTGACAAATCTGAGAAGTCTGGAGTGTGATTTTTCTTCCTCTCTACTGGATCAGTGTCTCAGCTCTCAGTAGATGGTGAAGCATACATCTTGTTTTGAAGCACTCTGTTTTAAATTTTTTGTTTGTTTGTTCTTTTCATTCCTCTATGATCTGTTTTACATTCTCTATGATAAACAAAAATAATTGAGAACTTCACTGCAGTTCTTGCCAGAGCAGCATCACTTGTGGCACTCAGGTGTGCAGCTGACAAAGGTGATGCTCTCTTGTCTGCTGGTCAGGAATTCAGATCTGGGTTGCATTGCTCTGTCTCATCCATGCTGGACTTATTGTGATCTAGAGGTAACACTGAGGCTCATCAGAAGCAAAGCAGTGGGCTAAAAGCTTCCTGGGAAAGGATCTTGTCAGTGCTCATTAGACTCTTGCTTTTCTGACCAGCAGGCAGTTTGTTATTCACTCCTCACTTAAAGCCCTATGCCAAGGACTTCAAACTTTGATTTTCTGTTTCTTCTTGTAGGTATAGAACGGGATGCAGTTAGTACTTTTACCAAATATATTTCTCCAGATGCTGCTAAACCAATTCCTATTACAGAAGCAATGAGAAATGACATAGTTGGTAAGAATGTCTGCTGCCTACTCATTTCAGAGCTTCTTCCTTCCCTGGAAAAATTTATCTTTAATATCACACAGTTATTTTTATGGATTTTAAAGTCAGTGGATAGTAGATCACGTTACAAGGATCAGTGGATCTGACATTTTACTAGTGCTGTGCGCTGTTCCCAGAAGGCTCTGGGGAGACTTTATTGCAGCCTTTCAGTACTTAAAGTACTATAAGCAAGTTGGGGACAAACTGTTGAGCAGGGCCTATTGTGACAGGGCAAGGGTTGACAGTTTTAAGCTGGAAGAGGAAGATTCAGACTAGAGAGAAGGAAGACATTTTTTACACTGAGGGTGGTGTGGCACTGGCTCAGGTTGCCCAGAGAGGTGGTGGAAACATCCCAGGTCAGGTTGTCTGGGGCTCTGAGCAACCTGATCTAGTTCCAGATGTCCCTGCTGACTGCAGGGCCTTTGGACTTTTTAAAGGTCCTTTAAAGGTCCTTTGCAACCCAAACCATTTTGTGATTCCATCATTCATTGTTAGAGCTTTCAGAAACTTTCCTTAAAATTAGTGGAAGAATTCCTGATGGTTGTGGAGAGAATCCACAGCTGAGACTCAATAAAATATTTTGGCTGTAAAATACTGCTATTCAGGTGACTGCAGTGATTTAAGAGCTCTTTCTGTGCAGTCAGAACCAGCCAATTCTGCTAGATTTGAACTGCAATTTTTCATTAACCAGCCACAGTCCTGCCCTTCAGCTCAAGCAGCCAAATGTGTGTTAAAATTAACCTGGTCTCTCTTTGCAGCAAAAATTTGCGGGGAAGATGGACAAGTGGATCCAAACTGTTTTGTTACAGCACAGTCAATAGTGTTTAATGCAATGGAACAAGAGTAAGTTGATGGAATGGTTTGACTTCTTGTGTCTATTGTCCTGCAGAAGATGTGAAATGTTTATGGAGGCTTAACCATAAAATGCTTCGTTGTGCAGTCTTCTGTACTATAAGCTGCTCAGATCTCTTGCTCTGAGTCCACTCCTGCTGAAGCTGTTTGTGCCTGCTGTTAGCACCTCCTGTCTCCCCCGTGTCATTTTGTCCACCTGCACCATGTCTTGCTTGGTTTGCTTTTATCCAACTGAAAACATAAGGCTTCTGGGGCAAGAACTGCTTGGTTCATTAGGTGCCTTGACTGCTATCGCCCCTCCATAACTGATTGTTGCTCTGTGTGCAGGCACTTTAGTGAATTTCTGCGAAGCCACCATTTCTGTAAATACCAGATTGAGGTGCTGACTAGTGGGACTGTTTATCTGGCTGACATACTTTTCTGTGAATCAGCCCTCTTCTATTTCTCTGAGGTGAGTGGTGGGGTTTGGGTCTGCTGGGTCTTGGTTTTTTTGGGGGGTTTTATTCCTTTTTATCTGTCTTTTTATGGCTCTAATAGACACCTCACATATTATGCTGAGGATGAGGTATATCTTTCTCTGGGAGAAAATGCATTCAGCCACCTCCTGCTTGTGTAGAACTTTTTCAGATGTTCAAACCCTTCTGTAGGTGACATTCACAAATCTTCTCTGAGTGCTTCTCAGTGACTTTGCTTTGTAGAAGCTTTGGCAGCCATCACAATCTTGCCAAAGCAGTGACTTTGAAAGCCTTAAGTGTTCCCACAGATAACAATTCACTAACTTCACATATAGGTAACGTTAGGCTGGCATCTGGTAGGTTAAATGTGTTGGGGTTTTTTTTGTAATTATTATTTTTACAGTTGTGAAGCCCTGTACTTTTAGGGAATCATCTGTTAGTGGTAAAATACTTGTCCTAATAATCTGACAAGCCAGTATAGCTTGGAACAGCAAGCTGAGGCAATATGCTGAGTTGAGTGTAAGCTCAGCCTAGGATTGAAGTAGTGTTTCCTCTTTAGTGTGATATAAATAAAGAGTTGCTTGGAACTAGATGTGAAATTCAGTAGAGAGAAGAAATGTCACAAGCTCTTTGTTCTTTTTTTTTTTTTCTTATGTCTGCAACACTGTATCTGAAATTCAGAATATTTATATGTCCTGATGGCAATTTTTGCATCACTGACATATGGAGTACACTTCTTGTTTTACATGGGAAGGAGCAGGTTTGTCTGTGCTTATTAAAAGTTTCTTCATGAAGTTTCTTTAATTTCTTCTCTCTTTTTTTTTTTTCCCTTCCAGTACATGGAGAAGGAAGATGCAGTTAACATATTACAGTTCTGGTTGGCAGCAGATAACTTCCAGTCACAACTTGCTGCCAAGAAAGGCCAGTATGATGGGCAAGAAGCTCAGAATGATGCCATGATTTTATATGACAAGTGAGGGACTTCCACAATTACTTGCTTTGAAGCTCTAATTTTGTGCTCTTCCTGTGAGCTGGGGATTTTGTTCCCGGCAGTGGGTGAGGATGGGTTGTGGGCACCATCTAGCGGCTGCAGCATCGCTGATGGCCTTGGCTGGAAAGGGTTGGTGCTAAGCACCTGCAAAGCTTTGCAAATCCTTTTGTCTTGTCCTCTTCCCCTCTCCGGTGCCGCAGGTACTTCTCCCTTCAAGCCACGCATCCGCTGGGCTTTGATGACGCTGTGAGGTTAGAGATCGAGTCCAACATCTGCAGGGAAGGAGGACCTCTCCCAAACTGCTTCACCACTCCCTTACGGCAGGCGTGGACCACCATGGAGACGGTGAGCTGCCTGCTGCAGAGTGCCTGGGGCCCAGCAGCCGAGCTGCTGCCGAGCTTCTGCAGCGCCTCAGGTGTCTCCCTCGGCACCTCTGAGTTGTCTGTCTCTTACTGACTTCCTCTTTACCTGGATAACTGAACAGCTTTGCTCAAATCTGCCAGACTGTTTTCCCAGCCTGATTGGGAAAGCTACCACCCACTGGCTGCTGTGGATTCTCTGTCAAATGTGTCTTGGGGGACTGTTGCATTTTAATGGAAGTAACAGGATTTCCTCCCATGTGAATTGCCATCAACAGCTTTATTATGCATCTTGAGAGATTTTTCCTTCCTGCTAGCAGCAGTTGTTTTTCAAGTCTAGACCAGTAGTGTGGCTGTTATGTAGCTCTGGGATACTTGGAGAACCAGAACTCAATGATTGGCATCTGAGCTGCAGATGAGCATTGAGCAGCATAGCAAAGTAACTGTAAGCCTGTTGGGTTGTTAGGCCTTTCAAGAGGAGGGGGAGAAATATTTGAACTTAGCATTTGTTACTGGAAGCTTTGGTTGGTACACAGTTATTTTTGTTCCTTTTGCAGTGGGATTCAGATTTAAAGCAATGCAATTGCTAATCCATAATAATTCCATGTGTGGACACTACTGTACCATCTACACAAGGACTGAGATGTCTGTGTGCCACTTGTGTTCTGCAAACAATCTATTTGTGCAGACCAGTCTTGATTGAGGTCTCCTCCTTCTTTCTTTCAGGTTTTCCTACCTGGTTTCCTCTCTAGCAACCTTTACTATAAGTACTTGAATGATCTCATCCATTCAGTACGAGGAGATGAATTTCCAGGAGGGAATATTGCACTGAGTATTCATGGCCACGGAAGCTCTCCTGATAGTGATTCTATAGGTGCCCCAGATGGCTCTGCCTCCCAGGTAGGAGTTTTGTGGTTTGGTTCTGTTAGAGGAGATGCTGCAAAAAGTCTCACTTAATATCTGACCAGGTGGTATTCCTGGTTGGTCTCAGCAGAGTTTTCCCTGCTCTTGTCCTCCAGCTAGCTAGTCCTGTCTGGAAAATGGCCAGAAATGGCCTTTCATGATCCCACTTTCTGAGGGCTGTGTTCCTATGTGGGCTGAGCCTCAGAAATGGGCAGTGGAGGTCACTGCACTTAGAAATCATCCCAGTAACATCAGAGATGTTTCAACCTTTGTGTTTTTAGCTTTGGTTAATTCAGAGGAGAAAGAAGAGAGGATAAGCAGATTCTGGCTTATCTGTAACCAGGTCAGCTTGCAAACTGCAAGCCCAGCTGAGAGCAGAAAAGCCAATCGAGACCTGCTTCTGCTGAATTGCTTTTACTGAATGCTGCAGAGCTGCCATGGGTTTTGCATCCAGTATCTAGACCAACATTATTGATGTGCTGTTTCCAGCAACTTGGAAGCTGTAATACATGCCTGTAATATTTTAAACCTCCTAATTTGCAAGGAGTGAATCTTTCCCCCCGCTACTTGCAAACTGGGGAACAAAATCTGTGCTCATGAAATATTCTGCTGCTTGATAGTCTGAGCAGGAGGCTCTGCTGGTAATTGGCTTTCTTGGGCATGGCAGGCAATGAAGTGCTGCATTTGGTGGTGTGCATTCCTGCTTAGCTGAGCAGGAGAATCCGTGGGTCTCTGCATATTTTTGCATAAAGAGCAGCACAGAGGCAGAGCATCAGGAAGGGAGTTTGCAAGGCAGCTGCTGTAAATGTTTCTGTTGGCTGTTAAGACGCTGATGGATTGCTGCGCCTTTGTGCTCTAATCTTTCCTTTGGCTTTTTTCATCGTCTTATGTAAATACTCCAGACCAAAAGATAAATGTTTGTTCTCTGTATATGGGGGAAAGCACAGTGTGTTTGGGAATTGCTTACCAAGCGCTGGAGGGATGAGTGAAGCCGTTTGCAGCTTTAGTGGTAGCTCAGTGTTTTGTCCTGGCACACAGATCTGCCCTGCCGATAGCACTCAGGCTGCAGCCTCTGCACCTACATGTGCTGACCTGTTCGTTGTTGTCTGTGGGTCTGCTCACATAACCTTCTCATCCTCTGTTTAAAAACAATGTCATACTGAGATAGGAATTGATCTCTGTCTAGATGCTCTCTCATCTTTTATGCTTGCTTAGAGACTTTATGGAGGTTTATCTAAACTAAATGGCAGTTTTGTTTAGCAGCTCTTAGTCGTCTGCATTAGGCACTAATACTTAGAATTTTTGTTTGTAGTCCAGTGTCAAAAAGGCTAATGTTAAAATCCTGAAAAATTTTGATGAAGCAATAATTGTAGATGCTGCAAGTCTGGATCCAGAATCTTTGTATCAACGAACATATGCAGGGTAAGGCTCATTCAGTGTATCTCATTCTTTCTAGTTACATGTCTCACCTCTGTTCTGTTTTTTTTCCTGTGTCCTCCCTGCACCCAGAGTTTGCATTACTGCAAAATGTTACAATCTTAGCAAATGTCTAAATATGTAAGAGTAAATTTATTTCAGCAGTGTGATTTAACATCAGTGTCATGGTGTTTCTCTGACCAGAATCAATCTCAGACAGAATAATATTTCAAATTGGTTTTTGTCTTCAGTTTTTACTCCTCTTTTATTCCAGAACACAGTTGACTATTTCCTGCTTGGGGTTGAAACAGAAAAGGCTAAGCTCAAGTGCCTTTGGTACTGTTATGTGCAGAGAACAGTTTTTAATTAATTTATTCAGTAGATTGCACAATTCTTCAGTTCCTAAAATTGCTTCCCTGTGTAGATCTTGCATAAGTTCTGTGTCTCTACCTTGTTTTCCTATTTACATCTCAGTCTCTTGACCTTTAGGCACTGTAACCTGCTTTCTCCCCAGTGACAAGTTCTTCACCATCAGGGTGGCGGAACACTGGAATAGGTTGCCTAGGGAAGTAATTGAGGCCTCAACTCTAGAGATATTCAAGATGAGGCTTGATAGGGTTCTGGGCAACCTGATCTAGTTGAGGATGCCCCTGCTGACTGCAGGGAGGTTGGGCTGGATGACTTTTGGAGGTCCCTTCCAACCCAGACCATTCTATGATTCTGTTTTTGTGCCAGTGCAGAGCCCTTGCTAGCTCTGCCTGCAGCTTATCACATGGTTGAGTCACTGAGGTGTTTCCCTGCTGCTGCTGGTTTCTAGAATACCTTTCCTGATACACTTTGATTTCAGATATGTGAGAAGAGTGGGAAACTGTTCCCAGTATATCCAGTTTAGGTGGAAGAGATGGTAACTGGTAAAGCCCAACTTCCAATGCCAGTCTTTCTTGTGGGGAGGCTTTTTTGTATTCCTGTCTGGTAACTCTCCATAAAGCCAAAGTTCTCTTGGAAACACGTGTAATTCTTTTCCTCCTCTTCAGGAAGATGACATTTGGACGAGTCAGTGACCTGGGACAGTTTATCAGAGAATCTGAACCAGAGCCTGATGTCAAAAAATCAAAAGGTTTGCTTTGCTTTTTCTCCCTATTCTCCAGACATCTGCAGAGCTGCTCTCTGCCTTACTACAGCTGATATAAGAAAGGACTTTTGATTCCTTCCAGGTCCGTCTTAGGCCAAACAGAGATTGAAGGGTTGTCCTGTACTGAAGCAAACCCCATCTCTGGCCCAGTTTCCTATCCAAATTTTGCTTTTCTGGTCCAGCTGGACTCCTGAGAGTATGAGCAGCCTGTGGGAGTTAGAGCTGTCAATGGAGCCTGGCAGGGATGAAAGCTGCTAGCAGCTGAGCTGATGAGCAAACCCTCAAAGGTTTGGTCTCGAGATGAAAAAGAACTTCAGCTCTCCACACTCTTCCCACCCAGTTTGGGATAGCTGCTAGTGCTGCTTTGCAGCTCTGGTAAAGAGGAATGGTTCAGGCTCAGTGGCTACTGAACCACGGCTTCACATGAGCCCTTGTTTTTTCTGCCTCTCTTCTGTGTCCTCTAATGCCAGCAGTGCAAACTCTTCAGAAGGGTGGAAGGACTTAGCTTTGTTAGAGATGCGCTACAGAGTTTGCTAATATTTCTTGTTTGCTGGTTTTTATCTCAACTAGGGTCCATGTTTTCACAAGCAATGAAGAAATGGGTGCAAGGAAACACAGATGAGGTCTGTCTTTTACATTGTCCTTGTGATTTACTTTACAGTGTAGATGAGGGAACTAAAGGATTGGAAGTTCTTAATTTCTGCCTGTTTCTCTCTCTCCAGTGCAGCAGCAAGAACTGTTAGACTGTGTGCTAAATATAACTGGGTTGCATGCATGTGTTAAACTGGTCTGATTTTTGCCAGTGCTTGGTGGTTTAACTCGTGATGGTTAACTGTGTGCTTGCAGTCAAGAGTTTGCTTATTATGGTGCTACAGATAGAGAATGGAGTTGTTCTTTCATTTTACTGTGAAGCGACCCCTGCACAGGGATTACAGGCTACATTTTTTCCTCCTTTGAGGGGATTGGACAAGTCCCCAACAGATAAGTTTAAAGACTTCTCTAAGTCTGTTGGAAGTTGCACCAAGCCATAAATGCTCAGGATAATTGCAGCTAATGCTGTACTCAGAATCCAGATGCGTTTCCATCGGGGGAGGATCCATTTACTGCAGGTCACTGAGTTGTGAAGGTTAGCTGTGTCTCCCAAGGTTGAGCATGTGAATTGTGCTGAGAGGACCGTATTTTATTTTAAGAACTTGAAGCTATCTGTAATCTGGGCTGTTTTTCCATGGCAGGCTCAAGAAGAGATGGCTTGGAGGATAGCAAAGATGATAGTCAATGACGTTATGCAGCAGGCGCAATGCGAACAGCCTTTGGAGAAGGTTACGAAGGTAAGGGGGTGGAAGGCTGCCTGTCTTCAGCTGACTTCAGCCAGACTGTGGGAGGAGCAGAGCTCTCGCTTGCCTTCCTGGTGCAGCTGAAACCCACACTGCTAAATCTTCAAACTGGCACAGCATGATTTAAAGAGACAAAGGCTGAAGCACTTCCAACCTATGCCTGATGATGTAGGAAGTTCTTAAGACACCTGTAGTGGCTCTTCTGTGCCAGCATGGAAATTGTCTTTGTTCATTTTGAGTCTCTATGCACTGTTTTATTAGCTAAAAGGCTGATTTGTATGGACCAGTGCTGTAATTCCTCATTTGAGTTGACACCTGCAGTGCCATGTTAGTGAATGTTGCTTTATCCGCTGGCAGCACAGCTCAGCAGTGTTGGGTGTGCTCATTTCTGCAGCATTCTGCCTGCTCCTTCCTAAAGACACAGTCCTCAGGTTCAGCACAGTGGTGTTTGGCGACTTTGCTGTAGTACAAGTCCACATTGTCCACATTTGGATTAAAACAAAATCACTTCTGATGCAGTGGTTAGATTTTGTGAGATGAGGGCAGCAGCTAACCAACTTTGTCTGGTACTTCTGGCTTTCGAGCATCTGACTTGCTCGAAACTGAATTTACTGGAAGTAGACATGTGCCAAAGCCCAGTCATTAGACCCGAGCAGATGGATCCATAGCTGTACTGTCTGACTGTTTTCATTTTAACAGAGCAGTTCTATTTAAATGACTTACAGAATGACTCCATAGCTTGCCTGCAAATGATAGCATTCCAGTCTGGTTGGATGTAAAGGTCATGCAGCACAGTATTTAGAAATACCAAGTGTCTGCAGATGCTCTGGATCCGATGTAGCAAGTGTGGTTACAGTAATCAGAAGGTTGAGTGTGTGGTGGGATTAGAGTTCTTCCTGCTCCAAGCTCCTAAGCATACCTGGCTCCAACTTTTTTAGACACAAAATGTCTTTCTGCTGAGTGAGTGCTTTGTAATGTTTTAGAGCGAAGTGAACTCTCACCTTGCTTTTCCTTTCCCAGCTATGATTTTAGAAACACCAGAAGAGGAAATGTAGTTTTCAGCTTCAAGAATGAGTGAACTTTCCCTTTTGGTGGATTCTTGAACACAGCCAATAAAAACAAAGCACTGTTACTCCAGCCGCCGAAATCTCCCTCGTTTGGAAGGAAGCATTCGAAGAAGCAATCCTGTACCTCCACTGCAGAGCCTGAAGAAACACTTCCTGTTGCATGTGGCATTCACAGTGATGATGGCTTTGAAAGGCACAGCTTAGGAATGTCACTGGGGAACTGTGATCAACTTCACAAATACTTGACCCTGTCTCAAAAAGACTTTTTAAGCGAAATACCTGGGAGGGGACACAAGCCACAAGAGCGGGGAAAGGTTTTGCTGTAGTTTCTAGTTCTACTACTTGTGATTTTTAAAGATGTAATTGGAAAGGCCTTGGGGCACGTCCCAAACGTTGGCCTGAAATGGTGAATTCATTGGCAGTGAATGACCTACAAAGTTCTAAGTTTTGGCTTTCCTTACTTGAAATAGATGAGTATTCAACTGTAAGATAAATGTATTTTACTTCATAACTCCATTAACTTTGAAGGCAGCGTAGAATGATCTGGAGCGAAGCCTGGACAGTGTAACTCTCACACCTGCACACACAAATCTCCTGCTTCCACCACGGAGCAGACATGAAAGGTGATCTTGCACTTTGTGCAGCCCTCTGCTCCTGAGCCACAGCTCCCAACACAGGCCATGTTCTGAGGAGATTATACCCTGCACTGCTACGTTTTCTTTCCTCCCAATCCCACAGGCAAAGACAAAAATAATTGCTGCCATTCTCCATAGCTTGTTGTCCTCCAGCCAGCATAGGATCTAATTCCAGATGTTTGGTTTACAAAGGAAAAACAGTTTTTAATGACCTCTGGCCCCCTCCCTGCCATTTGTGATTTGCAAAACCTTTAGTTAAACAAAAAAAGCCGCCCATGGTGTTATGCAGCACCTCCCATTTCGTTTTGCCTCCAGTGAATTGATTTTTGCAGGGTATCAGAAGTACTCAGTGTCTCACCATCCTCTTAGCACTGCATTTTCAGTAAACAACACTTCTCTCTTGGATTTCTTATTTTATGACTGCCTTTTTTTTTTTTTTAATATAATTTTTCTTTTCCTCAAACTTGTGCAAGAGAAATCACTTTGCACAGAACTTGAATCATCTCCAATGTTTGGGATCTCTCGATTGACTAGCAAGTGTTATTCTGTTGCAATATTTGATTGTATAGAGGCACACTGTTTTGTCCAGCAAAAAGCAAAAAAAAAAACCAAACAAAAAAAGGCTGTGTGTAGGTTTTTTGGTACTATGTACCACCTCTTATTTCTCTCATGCCCAAGTATTCATGTACTTAAAACATAGTCTATTTAATTGTGTTTTGATTTAAAATATATAAATATGAAAATTTGTGTCAATTTTCCTGCTTTTCATTTGATTTTACCTGTGGTGTGGGAGGGTATTAAAGGGTAAGATGAGGGGTTTGTGAAAGAAACAAACCTTTGGAGAGTTTGTCCTGGGTGTGTTTGCATTTAATATTTTGTGGATGATGTCAGTGATGGTCACGTAAGGTAAGAATGGTTTATGCCCAACTGCTAAGTAAGGTGCTATAATTACTGGGCTAGGAAAGAGGGAGAAGGGGCAGAGCTTGGTCCTTTAGCAGTGGTGAGCTGTGCACATGCTTTAATCCTAATCTGTGTGGGAAAGCTGAACCCTCATTCATTGCATGCAGCACTTACTGATTTCTTCACCTTGGGTGAGGGTGTTTAGGGCACAGGCACCAGGTTTGAGCACAAATGCTGTTCAGAGATGTGTTGCCTTCAGCTGTTGTGCTGTCTTGGGTGGAGTGCAAAAGACTCAAGTGGCTTAGTAGCAAACAGCTGTAGTGAGTGGTGAGAAAAACGTCAGAAGACCAAGGGAGAGATCCCTGCCAGGGCCTCTCCTGGAGCAGGGTGGGGGGCAGCAGGCTGGGGCCCAGGCAAAACCCTGCTCAGGGCAACTGTTCAAAACTTGAATGGTGGCCAACAGGTAAAGTAAGGACTGGTTGTTTTGTGGCAGATTTGAGCCTGCCTTAGTGTAGGGTCTCCCTGCCTCCCATCCTGCCCAACGAGCCGAAGTTTGTATGATTAATAAACCACAGTTGAGTACCAGCCCAGCCCTCCTTTACCTGAAGCTGCAGCTAGGCAGGCTCTGGCCCTTGGATTAATGCCTTATTGGAATGGACTATTTAGGATATTTTTTTCCGGTTTTGCTGCTTTTTGTTTTAGAAATGCTATAGGAAGCATCTTTCCGGTCACCGCGAAGCGGCCCTCACTCTCTTCGACCCTGAGGTGGAAGCAGCGAGGGGTGCTAGCGACACGGCTCTATGCCCACCGCCGGCCGCTAGGGGGCAGCAGTGCTGTGCGCTGTCCCCCCGGAGCAGCCACTTCCGGCCCACGTGGGCCGTGCGGGCACATGGCCGCGGTGAGCGGGGCCGGGACGGGACTGGGGGAGGAAATGGAGTGGGGCTGGGGCGAACCGAACCGAGCCGGGAGCGGGCGGGAGCGCGGCTTGGACCGGAGGAGCGGAGCTAGGGAGGCTCGGGCAGCACTGGAGGAATGGGGACCTGATGTGCTCTGGGGCCTCCTGATCACTCCCGGGTTCCCCTATAGGGTTTCTCCTGCCTGCGTCCCACGTGGGGGCCCGGTCCTTGCAGGATGTTTCTTCCTGCTACAGGGCCCACGCTAGGTTCTCCTGTCGTGGCTCCATCTCCCCCTCCCCGCGGGTATCGTTGCCCGGGTGGGTGTTGTGGGGCCCTTCCCTCTCCCCGGTGCGATTCCCGGTCCTGAACCTGCTGTCCCACAGAACATGTCGCCGGACGAGGATGTCCAGCGGCTCCTGATCCAGTTCCGGGACGAGGTGGGGGAGTCGCTGGGCTCCCCTTTTGACGTCCCGATCACCATCACCCCGGACAAGCTGCAGTTGGTCTGCAATGCTCTGCTGCAGAAGGTGAGACCGCCCCCACCAGCCTCGAGTTCCCCAGGCACTTCCCGAGCCCACCCTGGGGCCGCCCCTCGCACCCTCACCTGCCGTTTGTCCCCCAGGATGAGCCGGTGCCTCTGGCTTTCTTTGTCCATGATGCTGAGATCGTGGCATCGCTGGAGAAGACCCTGGTGGGGCAGAGCGTGGAGACAGAGAAGGTCCTGGACATCATCTACCAGCCACAGGCAGTGTTCAGGGTGCGGGCAGTGACTCGCTGCACCAGTTCGCTGGAGGGACACACTGAGGCTGTCATCTCCGTGGCCTTCAGCCCCACGGGAAAGTATGAGGGTCTGGCTGCAGGTGGGGGGCTTAGGGTGAAGCAGCAGCTTCTGTGTCCCTCCCTGGGGACATCGTGCTGAGCCAGGTTCTTCCTCCCTCTCAGGTACCTGGCCAGTGGCTCTGGGGACACCACTGTCCGCTTCTGGGACCTCAGCACAGAGACGCCACAGTTCACAGCTAAAGGTGGGTGTGGGAGCATCCCAGGAGGGCAGCTCCTGACCTTCTGCACTCGAAGACTATCTTTGTGCTTGAAGGGGATAAACAGACCAGAGCCTGCCTGCTGCCTGAGGCTAGGGCTGAGGGAGAGAGTAGCCCTCGTTGATTAATGAAGTGGAGGAAGAGGATCTGGCCAGGAGGAACAGGGAGGGCTCCCCCCACCTCCAGTCCTGCCTCGGAGAGGCTGCACACTGGGGCGCTGGGAACAGTCACAGCTCTCCACTCACGCTTGTGCTCTCTGCAGGTCACCGGCACTGGGTGCTCAGCATTGCCTGGTCCCCCGATGGCAAGAAGCTGGCCTCAGGCTGCAAGAACAGCCAGGTACACGTGGGCTCCCCACTCCTGTGGTGTGGGGCCAGGGGCTTTGGAGTGTGGAGACCCTCTGCAGTCCTGTTCTGAACCAAAATGAAACTTGGTAAAAGGGCTGGGAGGGATTAGGGGTGAAGACTTAATTATTTTCTGGGGTGTGATGAGTGTGTCCAGTTGTTCTGAGCAGGATTCTTGTCCCCAGAAGAGCTTTGCACATGGACGTGTCACAGTCATTGCCAGTGGCATCTCTGAACTCTGTGCCAGACCAGGCTCTGGCTTTGTCACCTTTGTAGACCTTCTGCTGCTGAGTCCTGCTGTCTTGTGGCAGACTCTTTTCCCTCTAGCAGGAAGGAGTCCAGGCTCTGGATGTGATCCTTGGCAGACAGCTCCATCACGAGGGAGGTGTCTGGAGCAGGAAGGGGTATTGCCTGGCCAAGGCAAGGCTGCTGTTTGCATGACCTAGACATGCTGCTGGTCAGACACAGCCAGATTCCCTCTTACAGGAATGTGCAGGGGACAGTGTCCTGTCTGTGGGACAAAATGCGTGCTCTTAAGGTGCGCTGAAAAGTGCCTGGGGAAGTGGAGTGCTCAATTAAAAGGAAGTTAGTGAGTTGCTGAGCTGCAGAGGGGTAATTACTCTGGCCTTTGAACTGCCTAGGAGCAATGAGAGTAGCCGAGAGCTGCTGTCCCACACTGGGTGTCTGAGCTGCTGCACTATCAAAGCACTGATACCAGTCTCAAGGAAATAATGCGGGCCAGGCTGGCTTCTGCCCTGGTTTGGTGCCGTTCTGCCTGTCCTCTTCTTAGCTTGCTTCTCCCAGGTTCTCAAGTTGGGGATGACTAATGCCTTGGCTCTCTGGATGAACATTTATGTAGAGAGAGAAAAAACAAGAGCAAACCAGCATGTGTCCCACCCACAGAACCCGATAATCAGCAGCCTTTAGCGTGCTCTGGCTTTCATCGCCCTCTGCACACAGTCTCCAGCTCTGGCTCAGAGTGTGCAGAGGCTCAGGCTGGCTTGCTGGGGAGCTGTACCGGGTTTGATTTGAGGCAAATATTTCTATGCAGCAGAGTTTTAGGCAGAGGGGAGGGCAATCAGAGCTCATTCTTTGAGATGTCAGCTGATGGCCACAGGGATCTGGAAAGGCATCCAGTCCTGCTCTCTGCGTGTGCCAATGTAAATGCAACACCAAGGGCACCTCTGCTTTCTAAATGAAGCCCGAAGGTCCCTGAGATTCACATGATGCATTTGGCCTGACACAACCCTCTTGCTTCCTCCCTCACACAGATATTTCTCTGGGACCCATCCACCGGCAGTCAGATCGGGCGGGTGCTCAGCGGCCACTCCAAATGGATCACATGTCTGTGCTGGGAACCACTCCACTTGTAAGTGAAGAGACAGCCCAGCTCTTCCCCTTTGCCCCTACAGTAAAGAGCAGCCTGACCCCAAGGGCACTGCTCCTGTTTGCCTTTTTCCTGTCATGGTGCACAGAGCAGGGCTGCATGCAGGGGAGTGGCCCCCAAGGTGAGCCAGGAAAAATGTCTAGTTCAGATCCAGGAGTTCCAGTTGCTGCTCACAGTCACTGGGGAAATCACTGCCAGGCTGTGCCTCTGACTTGATAGAAGACATAGGTGGTGGTGGAAAACACAGGGATTTGACATGATGGATGATCTTGGAGGTCTCTTCCAACCTGGCCAATTCTATTCCGTTCTATTCTAACTGACAGTGCTGGACAAGCATTTGATGGGCTCCTCCCTAGTGTGCTGAGCTGGGATCAGGAAAGTCTTCCTGTGCAGTGCTCGAGGTCAGGCTCTGCAGAGCTCTCCCTTTCTGCCCTCTTGCATCCTGGTTGCCTCTGTCATCTGGTTTATTTATCATGAGGGCTGATTATCTGTGCAATCCCCTTATCCCTTCGATTAGCTAAAGCTCTGTCTGGGAGAGATGGGTGCATGGGGTCAGTCGTAGCAAATAATCCAAGATATTACAGAAATAAATAAAGAAAAAGAAAAAGAGCCCCTTCAGAGCAGAGCCCTGCAAATTAAATTGGCCAGAAGGAAACTCCAGCTATTTGCCAACAAAAACTGGATTAACCAAAACTGATTATAAAGGAGGATGAGGAAATGGAGAGGAGGGAGACAACCCTGCCAGAGCTCCACTCTGCTGTCTCCAGCCAGCTGCGCTCCCTGCTCAGAGGCTGTGCAATGGCAGTGGCTGTGCTCTTCCCTGCTAGTGCCAGGGACCACTCTGACATTAGAATTTTGTTGAGTGATGAAGGTGATGTGAAAAGGCCAGAGAGCTGTGGCTCCCCTCTTTTTGCTGGCTTGTTGGCAGCTACTTCCAGGTGTGTTAAATTTGCCTCTCTGAGCCACGTGGTTGGGCCTTGCTGCTTTCAGGTCTGCCACTCTGTGTCCACACGTTTCCTGCTGGAGGTGAAGCATGGCACAGGCAGGGGAGCACTCAACACACTCACATTGCTGCCAGTCTGCACTGCCTGCACAAGGCAGAGTAATGTCCCTGCCCAGGGCTCTCCCAGCCAGTGCCCAGGGAAGGTGCCAGGTTGTGGTCCCATCATTAACCAGTGGGTTAAAGCTGCCTCCAGTGAAAACAAGGTCATTGCCAAGAGCTATGGTGCCAGGCTCACCCTGGATTGATGCTCCACAGTGCAGACCTGGGGGAAGCATCTATCTGCCTCTCCCTTGTCTTGTGGGATGTTGTTCTCTGTATGTCAGTGCTCTGCTTCTGTCTGGCCTCTCTCTATTCTTAAGCCAAAAGAGAAAGTTGTCTTTTGTTGACTTTGGGGCACTTGAATGCTCTGGAGCTGATGGAGGAAGGGCTCGGGGCAGGAGCTGTGTGCACTGTGCAGATGGATTTGATCTTTTTTGCACAGGAACCCAGAGTGCCGCTACCTGGCAAGTGCCTCTAAAGATGGCAGCATCCGCATCTGGGACACACTGATGGGCAGGTGTGACAAAATCCTCACCAGCCACACGCAGTCCGTGACCTGTGTGAAGTGGGGGGGAGATGGCTTGCTCTACTCCTCCTCCCAGGACAGGACCATCAAAGTCTGGAGAACCAAGGATGTAAGTGATATGGGCAGCACTGGGGCTGCTGGTTTAGAGGCCTGGATATGCTATGTTGTAGCTCTGCTTCTTGAGAAAGGGAGATGCAGAGTGTGTGCTGCATCCTGTGGGCCAGCAGAGTCTGTTGCTTGACACCATTTGGCAGGGGTAGCTGCTGTGCAGTGTTTTCAACCCCACAACTGCCAAACGAGGCTAAAAGCTGGAAACATCCCTAGGGTGACAGCAACCTTTGGATTCCTTGCCAGGGCCCTGTGGGAAACTCGTTCCTGAAGCTCAGCAGTGCTATTTCTTCCCTGCTAAGCTTGGCTGCAATGCTGCCTGCAAGCCAAAAGGATATGGAACTCCTAGGGATGATCCTTGCTGCCCAGGGTTCTGGTGGGTTGTGCAGTCTGGCTGAGTGCTGCCCTAAGCAGGGGGTTCTGTTTCCAGGGCATCCTGTGCCGCACCTTGCAGGGCCACGCTCACTGGGTGAACACCATGGCCCTTAGCACCGACTATGTTCTCCGCACCGGTGCCTTTGAACCTGCTGAAGCCACCATCAACCCACAGGACGTGAGAGGCTCCTGTAAGTACAGCATCAGGGTTTTGTAGGCTGGGAGGGGTGGCAGGGAGGATGCTGAGGAGTCCTGATGTCTGCTGATGCTGGCCAAGGCAATCTGGAGAGTTGGGAGCAGGTCGTGTGCCGGTGTTGGTCGTATTCCTTGCCCATGCTCAGGATTGAGCAGTGTGAGGGATAGGAAGGGCTTTAGCTGCCACTTTGGGCAAGGAGGAAGTGGGTGAGCAGTCAGAAATGGGTTTGCTTGGCCCATGAGGCCAGGATTGGAATTGGCATCACTGAGTTAAAGTTTCTTTTCACCTAAGGGCTGCAAATCTTTCTTCCCCTCTTTCAGTGGCAGAACTGAAGAAAAGGGCACAGCAGAGGTACGATCAGGTCCGGGTAAGTCCCTCTTGTCTCTGCTGCCATTTCTGACACTGTTCCTGGTGGAAGCAGTAAATGTGCACAGTTGGCTATTGGCCCCAGCAGTGGTGTGCTTCTGAGCTCTCCACACTTGGGCATGTACAAGACTTGGGCTCTTTCATCCCTTTTTTAGGGTCAAGAACCAGAAAGGCTGGTCTCAGGGTCAGATGATTTCACATTGTTTCTTTGGAGGCCAGCAGAAGACAAGAAGCCACTGGAGAGAATGACAGGCCACCAAGCGCTGATTAACCAAGTCCTCTTCTCACCAGACACCCGGATCATAGCCAGTGCTTCCTTTGACAAGTCCATAAAGCTCTGGGATGGCAGGACAGGAAAGTGAGTTGGTTTGTGGTGTTGCAGGGGTGGTGCTCATATGCAGTGCACAGGTTACATGGACATGGGCCCCGGTGTCCTTGCCAGGAGCTCTGCTGTGTTCAGCATCTCTGTAGCTTGAACTCATGTGAAGTAATTCTGCTGCCTCTGCCCTTGGGAAGTGCCTTGTTTGGCTCTTCTTGCGTTCTGGAGTCTGTGCTTGGCCAGGTGTGTGCAACCCTCCAGTCGCCCAGCCACAGTGATGCCTGGCACCTGTGTGGCACACGCTGCCTGCTGCAGGGCTGGTTCACTGGGGCTGTGGCATGTTCCACTTGGCTGATCCCCTGAAGACATGTGCATTGCACACTGTAGACTGACCCAGTTTAAACGATTCCTGTGCCAGAGAACAGCTTGTTCTGGATCCTGCAAATTGCCGTAGCTACAAGTGGTGCTGTTGGTGTTTGGATGCTCCTGTAAGCCCAGCTTTTACCCTTCAGCTAGAGTCCTGGTGAGCTCTCTGGAGCAGACCTTCTTCTCTGTAAATCAGCCTTTCTGCCAATGAGCTTGGCTTTCATCTTGGTAGTTTCAACATTCCTTCTAAATCCAGATAGCTCAGTCCAAGAGAAGGACGTCTCTACAGTGAGAACTTTGTGTTGCCTGCTGGATAAGAGTTTCTTGGCTGAGGAGTGGAGATGAAGAGTCATTGTCTAGAAGGCTCCGAGCCCATCTGGGAGGGTTTTTAAACAGACTGAGCCACCTAAGGACTCTGTGTAGCAATTGGCTGCCTTGTGTGTGCTCGCTCGGGGTGTGCTGCGCACCCCATGGCTGTGCTTGCTTGCTCACAGCTGGAGAAGAAACGTGAAGGCTGGACAAGGGGAGATTGTTTGGAACAGCCCAGCCCAGCTGCCTGCTTCTCTAACAGCCTCTCCCTGTGTGCCCTACCCCAGGTACCTGACGTCTCTGCGGGGACACGTCTCGGCCGTGTACCAGATCGCGTGGTCGGCCGACAGCCGCTTGCTGGTGAGCGGCAGCAGCGACAGCACCCTCAAGGTCTGGGATGCCAAGACAAAGAAGCTGGCCTTTGATCTGCCTGGCCATGCAGACGAGGTGAGCTGCTTGGTCCAGCCAAGGTGTTCAAGGGATGCAGGAGTGACTCCTCCCAGCAGAGAGAGCTGAGTCTTGCTTTCACGCTAGGTGTATGCAACAGATTGGAGCCCGGACGGCCAGAGGGTAGCGAGTGGAGGGAAGGACAAGTGCTTGCGGATGTAAGTAAGCTGTTGTCTGTCCACAGGTGAGGTTTCAGCTACTCCCATGTGTCCCTCAGAGCTGCAGTCTCCTTGAAGAGAGCACAGCACCGGGGCAAATTCCAGCCCGGAGACCTGTCCTCCCTCAGGGCAGGAACTGCTGCTGTCCCCTGGGAGATGACTGGAGAGCAGAGCTGCTCCAGCTGAGCAGTCACTGGTGAGATTTGGCTCCTGGAGAGCAGAAGGGACAGTTGTACTGTCACTGAGACCCTTTCTTCCACCATCTCGCAGTTATGCAAATTTCCTGTGCACTGATTGCCATTCAAGCAGGCTGGTGAAGGAACCCAGACTGCAGTCCCCTGATGGCCTGCTCTTGAGTGGTACCTGCTGGGCTGTGTGGCAGTGCTGTGCAGGGCCACAGCAGCTCTTTCTCTTTGCAGATGGCGTCAGTAGGAGCAGCGACACAGCTGCTTGTCCTGTCCTCAGCACAGTCTGCCTGGGACATCTGCGTGGGACATCTGCAAGGGTGTTGGACAACGGAGGCTGACCCAAGCACAACTCCCACTTCCTGTTGGCTGCTCCCTCGTGGACTCTTTCCTTATATTTATTTAAGGAAATTTTAGTTCTGGTTCTTACTAAGAGCTGTGCTTTGCAGGATGATTTCCTCTGAACATTACAGGAGAGATCTCTCTTCTGCCTCCATCTCAACTGTTTTTTTATTGATATTTCAGCCTTACAGCAGCCTACTGCTTTGAAAGGGGCAGTTGAAGGGTGGGGATGGTTCCTGCCCTTTCTTGCTGTGTGAAGAATCCTGCAGAGAAGAGGCTCTTAGTGGGAACAGAAAGGGTCATCCTTGTGTGACCTTCAGAGAGGGAGAGAGGAAGGGGAAAATCCAGCATGTCATTACATTGCAGAACTGTTCTCAACTGCACGCCTGGGACAAAGATCTGCTGAGAATAAGGTCTTGGGGCTTCTCTTTATGCCAGCAAGGTTTTGCCTTTTCACTTAGCCCAGTTCCCTGTGGGCTGGGCCGGGCATTATCTCTTAGTGATCCTCTGCATCCACAGCAGATAATTCATTCACTCATTCATCCAATGTGCAACAGGCACAGACTTCAAATGGCTGCTAGAGCTGTGCTGAGCTTTCAGGCCTCACTGGCTCTTGGAAATGGGGAAATGAGGCATTCGAGTCTCTGACCAGGGCAGAGAGCACCCATTTCCTATCCACTGCTGGCTCAGGTCTGGGGAAGGAAGGAAGGGTGGGGAAGGGGAAGGATGGAGACAGTGTTTGGGTAGTGTTTGTCCCTTGCCCTGGATATGTGCTGACAGCAGGGCTGGGACTGTCACAGTAAATGGCAGAACTTCCATTGCACGGAGCTGGCTCCGGGAATTTCTCAAGTAGGTTTACTTGCCCAGTGGGTGAAAGGGATTCACACTGTCAGTTACATGAGGCTCACAAGCGAGCCTTTTTGTAAGTCAATTCAGGCTTCCAACGATCATGAGATGGACAGACCTGGGTGCAGTGTTTGTTTGCAGGAGGCTTGCGAAACGGTGAAAATGGAGTTGTGATTACTGAGGAGCAGAAATTCTGTTCTCAGATTTGATTGCAGCAAGTTAGCCTGAAGGCCAGAACATTCTCTGTAGTCCTTGTACTGTGGGTGCTACAGAGAGATTACTACAACTCAGAACAGGATTTTGAGTCTCAGATGCTTTCCAGCTGCAGAAGCTGCATTTTGCTGAGAGGGTTGCTTTGGAGAATAAAGTGTGAGTGGGGAAGCAGTGGCTGTACGCTTGTGTGCAAAGTTCAGGTGAGCAGAGGACTCGCACAAAAGCCTAAATATTTCATACGACTGAGAACACAAATTATGATTCCTGTTAGTGCCTCTTTCTGCCAGCCAAGTCAGCAGGCTCTATCTTCATGGGATTTTTGGGGAAGAACTCTGTGCTGTACCTACTCTTCCATCATCATGCTTCCTCCAGCTGGCTCTTGCTGGCAGCGAAGGCCACGTTGCAGCCATCTGCATAAACAAAACCTTTCATAATTCTCTAAGGTAAATGTGGGCAGGGTGATTTGAAACTCTGGCTGATAATTCTGCCTTCCCAGAGGGCTGTGCCCTTGGGATGGAGAGGAGCACATGTGCAGCTGATGGATCTCTGCTAACAGCCAAGACAGAAGCTTGCCTGTTTTGCAGGTGTTTTGGTCTGCCTGCACTGAAGGAAACAATTCCCCCTTGGGAGTTCAGCTCTGTGTTTCACTCCCTGCAAGCAGGAGCCTCTGCAGTGCCTTCTGAGGGAAGAAGCTTCATTCCTTCCTTTCTCAAGGTGCTGCACCTGGTCACTGTGATCAGTGTGTTTTGTGTTAGAAGTGGGGATGCATCAGAGCTGGGGTGCAGCTCTGTGCGGACTGGCTTGGCTGGCTGCGTTTATGTGTATCTAAAGACCACGTCCTTGCCCACTGATTCCCAAACCAAAGCAATCACTGTGCCCTCTGGCCACGCTCCTAAGCCAGGCTAGCTCCTGCCACCCCTTCAGACTGGTATCAGGCACCAAGCAGAGCCTGCTTGAAACTCACCTTGAGGCTGGGGCAGAAAGGTTTCCCACCACAAAGTGAGACCTCTTGAAGAGAGCCTTGCAGCTGTCTCAGCCTTAATCTTTGACCTGATAGCAGGTAGCTTTTGAACCACACTGTGAGGGGTTTGCTCGAAAAGCAAATTGCGCTTTCCTGCCTAGGCAGCTGCTGCTATTCTTATTTACATAGCAGCAGCCTTCGTGCACACCGAGAGCTGGCCCCGTTCCAGCAGTGTTCCGAAGCGATCCTGTAATGCTCCTCCTAGGTTTATTTGAATGCAGCATTTCCCGGTCCTGGCTTTGCAGTCTGCTGGTGCTCCAGGCAAGAGCCATTGCCTGTCACTTCGGAGGTGGCTCCTTGGTGACGTGAGCTTTAATTAGCTAATTTTTACAATGGCGGATGCAGCTCTGGGCGGGTGCTGTTATTAACGGGGGAAACGTCACTTTTGGGTAAAGGCCAAATCCAGAAGGTAGGTTGGAGCTTTCTGAGTGCTCTGCTGGGAACCACATCACTAAAAAAAAAAACCCTGAAACACCTGAACTTCTTCAGTGCTGCGTGACAGGGATAGGAGGCTGTGCTGCTGTGTTTCAGTCCAGTGTCCCAGGAGTCACCCATCGGGCACAGCACGCAGGGATGTGTACCACAGGGGCGTTACTTTTCACTGACAGTAGAAGGATGATTTTAAGCATATCCAGAAAGCATTTGTCCTGCAGAGTCCTCTTGACACTTTCTCCTTTAAAAGCTCTGATAGCTCAGCTGATGCCACCATTAATGTTGTTACCAATCCCCAATGGGAGGGCAGCAGTGATAAGGACTGGGAAGTTTGCCAGCCCTCTGAGAAAGGTTTACCTGTCTAATAAATTCCTGAGCATGATGGATGGAGGAGGGAAGGAAGGAGAGAGGAACATGGTAAGAACACCTAGAGTGAAGCAGATTGTTCGGGATAGCGCTGAGATAAGCAGGATGGTGCCAGACTCCTTCCTCCAGGGGTTGATTTAGATAAGTGAGTCTTTAGCATCCTTATGAAAACTGATCTTGAGGCTGTGTTCTGCTCATCCATGTGGGAGGGCTGGCCTGGCCAAATGGCAATATGCATTCTGCTCTCCTCTCCTGGCTCCTTGGAGCCATGCATTCATGTTCTGCTCGACTCAGCTGATCTCTTGATTATTTTCCCAGATCAGTAATTTAACTTCCATGTGCATGTTTATAGCCTGGGGAGAGAGACAAGAAAACCTTTTGATGAACAGGGAGAAGATAAATGTGAATCACTGCTCTGCATGAGCATCAGGAGAAGCAGTCTTCTCTCTGCATTTCTCTGGATCATCTCAGGCACTGTTCAGGTGATGTTTCTGCCTGAGAAAGGACTGCATTTTGGTGATAGGGATGGCAGAAAAGGGTTTGCTGCAAGGACCATCAGCACTTCAGAGGATGAAAAGTGGTATGGAAACTCAGAATGGTGATGTTTGTGTTGGGGAGCTGCTACCACATGAAAGCAGCTTCTGTGTGCTCAGCCGAGGAATGTGGAAGGTGCTAATTCCTCCCTAGACCTGTTGCTTTTGTGATCATGAATCCTGGCTCACATCTGAGGGACCAATTTGGCTGAACCAATGTGGTATAGCTGGGAAACAACCACAAATCCCTCTCCAGTGTTATTACTCCATTTTCCTTCACACTGACCTTGTGCTTTGGTGGTCCATGTTGAGCTCTGGTCGCTGGTGGTCTGCAGTGGACTTCGGTGCTTGCACAGTAGGATATTGGGAATAAACCAACCTGGGACACCGAACTCTGAGCTTTTGAAGGATCCCTGTGGCAAGTCAGACATGGCGCTGGTGCCTGCTGCCCAGTCATGATTTTTGAGCATGTTTGGTATCTTATTGTCCTGCCATGTGGCTTGTCAGGGCGGAGCAGAGCATCCCTCCAAGCGCTGCAAGGCTGCTGCTGTCTGCCAGCACTAAGTGAATGTCTCTCTGTACACTCTTTGGTCAAGGGAGGAGCAGCTTGAGCCCCGTGGGGGTTATCCCGCATCACTCTCCCAATCTCTAGGAGTGAGGCTCCCTTTGGGAAAAGCAGGCAAACTCAGCCCGTTCTGTCTCTGACTTCACAGCTGCAAAAGCAAGTGAAGGTGTTGCTTGTAAAGAGTTTTATTGTAGTCTGGGAATATTGACACCTAGAAGCTCCCAGACGCTGATCAAGGACCCAGCTCAAATGAGTGACCTGCATGCAAATCCCACAGCCCTCCGTGGAGCGGTTTTCCAGCCCTTCACGATCCCGTCTGAATCCCAGGGAGACAGCAGCGTGTTTAGTTATTCTGGTCAAACCTCGCCGCTGCTCCTGCCTGTTTTGTCCTTGCTGTGCAGCAACAAACCTGCTCCAGGCCTCCAGTCCCATTAGGAGGACAAAAGGACATCAGATGTGCTGCCACAGAAGGGAAACAAGACTTGGGTTTGCAGTGCAATGAGGAATGGGTGGCTTAGAGATTCCTGAAGTGGCTTTTCTCTGATTGAAAGGCATCTTTCTGGATTGCCTTTTTTCCCCCCTTTCTTTCTTTTTTTTTTTTTTTTTCTTTTTTTTTTGTTTTTTTAGCTTCCCTATAGTGTAGCTCCTGACCTCGACTTTGGGGTGAGCACCCTTGCTGATACTGAAAGGCTTAGTGCTGGATGTGAGAACAAGGATGGCAATAAACAGCCAGTTCTGAGGGAAATGATCTTCTGAATCAGAGGATGTAACATGTTGAGACTTGTGGGCTTTTTCTTGGCTTTAAAAGGGCATTCTGGAACGTGTTCTGTGTTACTATCGACACGTTAATTTATGATTAGCTTGGAATATTTTTACATCTCATTTATTCTTTCCACGGGGGTGTTTGTGAGCTGCTGAAATGACTTGGTCAGCTTCACTTTCTCGGTTGGGTTTGTTAGGGGATGCTACGAATGGATTTTGGATGAGAGGGGTCAGGACTCTAGAAAATAAAGGAGAGGGGGATTCGAGTCCTGAGGCCATTTTAAAGCCCTTTGGCACAGAACAGATGTCTTTGAATTCCCCTGATGCCTCCATATAGTGTCTAGAGCTTAAAATGCCCTTCATAAAGCTGTCAATGTTCCCTTAGGAACCTCTTGCTGGCTATTTTCCTGATCTAAGTGTGTTGTCTTTGGAGGTGGCTGTCGGTGGAAGCTGTGACACGGCACACAGCTCCAGAGCCCCTTGCTTGTGAATGCCAGAAAGTGAAGGGAGATAAGCGAAGAGCAGGGAGAGAACCAACTGCGTAAATCTCTGCTTAGTCTCTGTTTTGATCAAGCAGTGCTGAAAGCGGAGCCTGCATCACATGAGGGAAGGCACAGCACGGCTCTGTGGGGCTGGAGCTCTGTCCTTCCTCATCCCCATGTGCTCCTCGTCTCAGTTGTGGCTTCCAGGGAGAGTTAATCGCTGCTGCTGTGGCCTCAGAGTGCCCAGAGGATCGGGGGCAGAGGAGATATCAGAGAAGCCTGATCCAGCTCCAGCAGGTGGAGAAGATGTGATGGATAACATGGACAGAGGACAGGGAAGAAAGCAGTGAGGAATGGAAAGCAAAGGAGTGCAATTATGCAGAGCTGGAGCTGAAGGTCAAAGGCTCCATGTGACTGGTGTGTGGTAGCTGATTATTTTTTTTTTCTTTCCCCTGAATGTTTGTACGAGTTGCTGTAAGCAATCCCAGGCTGATCGAAAAATGCTGAGGGGTAGAGGCTGTAAATTCCAGGTGGTTGTTCTCCTTACAAAGACAGCAAGCAACTCGAAGCGGCTTTGGCTCCTCCATTTAAGCTCTTTGTATCAGATTTGATGTAGGACCTTGCTCGCTAATGGAGCAGGGACACTGCGAGCCCCAGAGGTGCTGGGTCGGCAGAGCATGGGCGCCCTGTCAGGGCGGGACCGTTACCGCCACACACCTGCCTTCCCGCCTCCGCCTGCTGCCCGGCACCTGCCCTGCCCTGCGCCGCGCTGTGCTCTGTGGGACAAGTTTGTCCTTCTCTCCTCTCCTGGTGGCCCCTCATGGGCATTTGGGCCTGAGGTGGCCAAGAAACAGCTTGAAAGTTTTAGAAGTGACAGCCAGGCGTGGGGGCTGAGTTTGGCGCCGCTGAGATGAGGACAGGGGCGAGATACGCCCCAGCACCTGGGTCGCCCAGCCCTGCCCCGCCGGGACCGCCAGGACCGACCCCAGGCGCCACGGCAGAGCCAGAGGGGAGCTAGGCCTAGCCGCCGGCAGAGAGGCAGCGGCAGGGCTCCGAGGGGAGCTAGGCGAGGCTCCAAGGAGACCTAGGCGAGCTCTGAGGGGAGCTAGGCGAGCTCCGAGGGGGGGGCGGCACGGCACAGCACGGCCCGGCCACTGCGCGTTCCTGAAGAGATGGCGGCGGAAGGACGTTCCCGCCGGGTTAAACGGGGTGAGGCACTCTTTGGCCGCCGGCGGAAGCAGCCGAGTACTGGGGCCTGCGCGATACGGCCTATAAAATGCGTAGGGTTGCGCGGAGGTCCGGCCAGTCGGAGCCGGGGCTGGCTGCGTGCGGATCGGCTGGGAAGCGGTGGCGGAGCGGAGAGGGCTTAGGAGGTGGTAGCAGCAGCGGCCTGAGAGACCCCCGCCTGCAGCCTCACTGGTTCCTCTCCTCTGGCGGGGGGTGCGGCAGCGACAGCCACCCTCGGAGCGCGGGCCTCGTCTCCCTCCCACCTTGTTGGATGCTCCGGGGCTCGGTTCCTGAGGGGGGCCGCGGTGCCAGCAGCCCCCGCTGTGGCGGGGCCATGGGGGCGGGCAGCAGCAGGGCGCGGAGCCCNTCCTCATGCCAGACGGAGCCCCTCGCCTCGGAGACGCCCTGCAGCAGCCCCGCCGGCCCGGGGGTCTGCGGCTGCCCCCGCGGTATGAGAGGAGCTGCCCTCGCCGCCGGGGGCAGCCAGGAGAGGGGCAGGCTCCCCCCCCGCCGCCGGGCGCCGGGAGGCGGCTGGAGC